>LPNX010964514.1:0-30067 GCA_001517045.1 Pseudotsuga menziesii | reverse complement strand
ATGTCACATGCGTTATTGTAATATTACATTACCATATCGTTACTAATATTACTAAGTAATTTTTCCTTTACCTTAGGTAGTCTTACTACCTTGTAATTACTGAGATGTAGTCTAATTGTTGGTTTGTTTTAATATGAGTTTGGTTCTTTATAGAAACCAAAAGAACACTAACTTCAAAAAACTTTTCAAACCATAGCACTGTCGACTTTATGAAATTGTAAGAGTTATACTAGGGTGGAACTACTACCTAACATTTACTCACATAAAGTTGAACTATAGACAACTGACTTCATTAGTTTTGTTCTTACATAAAACTAGTTCCCAAACAATGCTTAAACATCGAAACAAGGTTAGTATGAAGAGCATTTAGAGGTACACAAGACCAAAGGCCAAAGTCATAAGTTCAAATATGATTACGATATATATGATTTACCAAATGGTCGATTTCAATGTTATCCAACATGACAAATGATAAGATACATTTAAAACGAAACATTATCATTAGTTATATGGTATAAATGATTGGCAATAATATGTGTTTTCGCCCGACAGTGCAGGTTTGACTATAGGGATTGACCCTCTTCTGATTAAAAATTTCGATGGCCACGTGGATGTGTCTCCACCATGCATTGGTTGAATTAAAACGCAATTGGAAACCCTATGCTCTTCATTTCTCTTCGAGGGTTTTGTTCTGCACTTTGAGCGTTTATTCGTGGCCATGAGAGGCCTGTTGGTTTATCGTTTGATAGCTCCATTGTGTGTAGTATAGTCCTGTATCATTCGTGCAAATGTTAAGGGATTTGTAGTTTGTAATTTGGTTTCTTTTTGGAAGTTATTGGAACACTGTGAGAGTGGTTTCTTAACCCTGTCAGTAGTTTTGAGAACTGGACATAGCGTTTCCCTTGTCTCTTCTTGTGACTTGTTCCTTCATCGGTGAAATCTAGAATAAGAATCTTGCTGCCTCTGTCACAGGCTTTGGCAGGAGGGTTTCGTTTCTTCCTAGTGCAGTTACTCGAACTGGTTCAGTCTCCTTCTCGGCTCCAAACTTCTTATTTGCAGGTAAAAGTCTTACCCTGCTCTTATCTCTTTCATTATCTTTTAGTTACAGTTTTAATAAGATAAATAAAATTTCTAACTATCGATTTGGCTTGGAATTGCAGGTTACAGTCACGGATTTAGATTGGAAGGCAGGCCTTTCTAGCGTTGGTTAACTTCGTGGCCATAATGGGTAAGCCCCAATTTGTCGTGGCATCTCTGTACTTGCAATGGTTGTTGGAAGGAGTTTACAGTTGAAGGGAGGCATGGCTTCAGTTCCTTCAATGGTTTTAACGCTTAGCCTTTGTTATTACTCAGTCTTTGTTTTGATAACCCTTACGGTGTTCGCTAGGTAGCTCCGGCTCTTAAGCCGTGATTTATATGTAGTTTTTGATTATGTAACAGAGATTCCAGCCTTACGGCTTAATGACTGCTGTTTCGTTTACTCTAGTTTGTTCAAATCTATCCTTTAAATGATAATACTGTAAATAGGGTTTTATTCTTCGTCTGTCAGTTAAGTAATTTACTATTAAAGATAAACATTTATAAATGAAATAGTTTTAAGATGAAGACTGTGGAACAGTCATAATATAAAATCTATAATTTTTATACTGTCAGTTCAGAAATATAATAGTTAGGGTTTAATGAAAAAAACCCTTGTGTAAATGTATTCTTATATAAATTATTATTTGGGCTCTGTTTCTCGTTTGCTTCAGTTTCGCTATTACAAGTGGACTATTGTTTAATTAGCCTGTTAATGAAGTATTTAATTTACCGATAATAGGTATATAAATACATTTTAAAGTTTAATGCACAGTTCATAGTTTTCTTGTTATTTTAAAATCTCAGTTAGCAATGTAATTGGATGTATTTTAGACAGGATTAACTTGTATTTGAATAGATTAGTGGAAAGGGTTTTGACCCTTAGTTTCTCACAGGTATAAACCTGTCCGATTTTTAAAATTTAAAAATGCATAATTATATATAATTCTTAGTTATTTTATTATTATTTATAAGTACTTTTATTTTTATTTACTACTTGTAATTTATAACTATTTGGAGCTCTGTAGAGAAAAGAATGTTAATTCTGAACTCTGTTTATTTTACATAATAAAGGGTTTATAAATGAAACCCAAATCTGTTTTTTATTAAGTAATAGTTAAGACTAAGTTAATAATTTAAAAGAAGAACTGTTTAGTTATTAACTTGTTACTATATACTTTCTTGAAGATGAGTTATTATCTTCCATAAACTTTTATTTCCTATCTGTATACTATTACTGTAATACTAGTGTATTTTACTATTTCTTTTACCTGCATTTCCATCTAGATAAACTAAATAAAACAGTAAATATAAACAACTACAACACTGCTTTTCATTGTACTGTAAACATTGAAATAAAGTCTATTTTCATTTACATACAGATGCAGAATCATATTTACTATTCTCAATCCATTACAAAAATTATTCCATTTACCTTAAACAATCTAACTGTGCTAGAGTACGGCCTGTAACCAGGTGTGGAAAAACACAGCTTAGAAATTTAATTCCTTTCTATTTCCTTATTTTCCTAAATAATTTTCATTTCCATAACAATCCAATAAAAATACTAAATCTAACATTTCACAAACTCAGAACTTTTAACATTCATGTAGCAGATAAAATAAGATTTATTTAACTAAGATAGTAAAATAAAATAACATAGAACCTGTTGAGGACAAGATGACAACAGCTTTAGGAGGCCATTCCCCCCTACCAATCTCATGGAGAGTGCTAAAACAACGCTTCCTAAGGACCCCCGAGCTTGTTCCTGGTCTTCTTGGCTGAGAACTGGGTGGAGAATGCAACTGTAGAACCCTCTGTCACCTGACTAGTTCAATACCTCAGTAACAACAATCTGCTCTCAGTAGTATGATCTTTAGCTTAAAAGCTGCAACAAGATTTTCCAGCAGTTATCCCCTCAAACACTTTCCAATTTTCTCTCCATTGAATTTCTCTGAAGTAAATTCATTCACCCTGAATGATCACTTCTCTAGAATGAGCAGCCTCAGCTCTCTTCAATGGGAAATTTTATAAAGATGCCTAGGTCTTTTTGGGTCAGTTTTCATTAATTGAGCCACCTGCTCTGATTCCACTTTCTTGGGGAATCATGACCACAAATATAGGGAGGTTTCCACCTGCAATAGTTGGAAGTGGTTTGAGGATGCTTCCACATGTCAGTTTGCTCTCCACCTAGTCTCCTCCACCAATTTGACCAGTAAACACTCTTTTAACAGCTCTCCTGAGCTGTTGTCTCCTCATTTATTTATTTATAAATAAAATATTCTGAATTTACATTAAATATCCTTGACCCCACTGGGTCATAAATTACAACTTAGCATAAAATTTAACATATTGTTCCTCAAATAATATAAAATTGTTTTTGCAAAATTGGGGCATGTGAGATACACACCCCCTTAAATTATAACATCGTCCTCGATGTTATTTATTCCTCGTCTTCAGAATTCCCCTAGAACAGAATTGGATATGCATCCTGCATATGACTTTCCAATTCCCAGGTGGCTTCCTTTGGACTAAGGTGCTTCCATTGCACCTTCACTTGACCAATGGTGCGGTTCCGAAGTGTGATCTCCCTCCGCTCGAGGATACAGTCCAGTTCCACCATAAAATCTCCTTTGGGTTCCACCTGTACATCATTCCAGTTAACAACATGAGTAGCATCACGAACATATTTCTTTAATACAGAAATGTGAAAAACATTGTGAACTCTTAAATTCGGTGGTAAGGCTAACTGATAGGCTACCTGTCTAATCCTGGACAGTATTTCAAAAGGACCACGATAACAAGGTACTATTTTGGCACAACTACCCAACCTCAGAGAGCTCTTTTTGGGTCTCACCTTGATGAACACATGTTCACCTACCTGGAACTCTTTTGGAGTTCTTTTAAGGTCTGCTTGACTTTTCTGTAGATCTTGTGCAATTTTCATATTACCTTGTACCTGCTTTAGAATTTATTCCATTTCTGTCAATAACTCAGGACCTAATACTAATCTGTTCATCGGATTACTCCAAGAGATAGGAGTGTTACACTTCCTTCCATACAAGATTTCGAAAGGACTAAATCTGGCTGAAGCTTGATAATTATTATTGTAAGCAAATTCTACCAGGTGTAAATAATCTTCCCATTTACCTGGCTGATCCTTTACATACATTCTTAGTAAATATTCCTGTACTTGATTTACTCTTTTAGTCTGTCCATGAGTTTGTAGTATTTAATCATTTAAACAAAGATTTCCAAAAGTTACCTGTAAATTTAGGGTCTCGATCTGAGATTATAAATTTGGGTATTCCATGTAGTCGAAAAAATTGCTTTAAAAAGATATCAGCTATGTTTGCAGCTTTGTAAGTAGTTTTTACAGGTATAAAATGGGCTGCTTTACTTAATTTTTCAACCACTACCATTATAGAATCATTTAAGTTCTGTGTTTTAGGCAGTCCAGTAACAAAATCAAGACTAATTATCTCACATTTCCAGCTAGGAATGGGCAATGCTGAAGTAATCCAGTTCGATGTTGATGTTCAGTTTTTACTTGCTAACATTCAAAACATCTAGTGATATATTCTGCCAGTTCAGTCTTCATGTTTGGCCAAAAATATTCTTTTCTTAACATAGTTATAGTCTTTTGATAACCCGAATGCCCTGAGTAAGGAGTTTTATGGATTTCGTCTAAAATTAATAACTTAACTTTAGGTACATTAGGTACATACATTCTGTCTTTATACAGTAAAAATCCTTTTTCATTCAAGATGTACCCTTTACTTAAACTTTCTGTTGGATTTTCTTTTGCTTTTGCTTGTAATTTTAGGTAAATTTCATCTTGTTCTAATCCTACTTTAAGTTGTTCTTCCATATCCATTGTATAAGTGCTGATAATTGCTATAAAGTTCAACTTTGCATTTCTACTTAATGCATCAACAAATTTATTTTCTTTCCCTTTAATGTGCTGGATTTAAATCATACTCATTTAGAAAAACTAGCCACCTAGCTTGTCTAGCATTCAGGTTAGGTTCATCTAACATATATTTTAGTCCTTTATTATCTGTCATTAGAATAAATTTTCTTCCAATTAAATGATGATGCCACATCTTTAGAGCATGTATGACAACAACCAATTACAAGTCATAGGTTGCATAATTATTTTCATGAATTTTTAATTTCCTAGACTCATACGCAATAACATGCCCTTCTTGAGTCAATACCCCTCCTAAACCATCATTGCAGGCATCAGTACACACTGTAAAATATTTATTTGGATCAGCTATTCTTAAAATAGGTGCGCTGGTCAATAAGGTTTTTAACTTTTTAAAACTATCCTCGCAATTCTGATTCCAATCAAATTTCTTTCCCTTTTTCTGCAGGGAGGTTATCGGATTTGTGATTCTCGAAAACCCTTCAATGAACCTCCGGTAATAACTCGTAATTCCCATGAAGGATCGAACATCAGTTACGTCTTTATGAATTGGCCAATCTTCAATCGCCTTTCTCTTTTCGGGATCCACCAAAATTCCTTCTTTAGTCACCGCATGACCTAAGTACTGGATTTTATCCTTAAAGAAGTCGCATTTACTAAACTTTGCAAAGAGTTGATGATATCGTAACTCTTGCAAGTCAATTTTTAAATGTTCCTTATGTTCTTCTTCATATTTCAAATAGATTAATATGTCGTCAATAAACACGACCACAAACTTATCCAGATATTTATGCATTACATTATTCATTAGACACATAAAAACAACTGGAGTGTTAGTAAGTCTGAATGGCATGACGACAAACTCGTAATGGCCATATTGAGTCCTAAATGCTGTTTTAAAGATGTCTTCATATTTAATTCTAACTTGGTGATATCCATACCTTAAATCGATTTTCGAAAACACCGTGGCTCCACGTAGTTGATCAAACAAATCATCTATGCAAAGTAATGGGTATTTATTTTTAATAGTAATCTTATTTAACCAACGATAATCTATGCAAAGTCATAGAGTCCCGTCCTTTTTCTTAACAAAAATGACAGGTTCCCCCCAGGGAGACACACTGGGTCGAATATATTTCTTATCAATAAGTTCTTTTAATTGTGACTTAAGTTCATTAAGTTCAAGTATGTTCATCCGATAAGGGGCCTTTGAGCTGGGTACTGTACCAGGTATCAACTCAATGGTAAAATCTAGTTCCCTTTTCGGAGGCTATCCCAGTATTTCTTCCGGAAATACATCTGCATACTCTTTTAAAACTGGTATATCTGCCAATTTTAGTTTATCTATGTTGTTTAAATTTTCCTCATTAGTTACTGTTACTGCATAAGCCTTACAACCTTTCCTAACAGCTCTCTTAAGCTGCAGAGTAGAAATATTCCTTACAATTGTTTTCCTAGGGATTTCTTTTACGCTTATTGGTTTTCCATCTTTATTTATACAAGTAAAAGTTTTGTAATAGCAGTTTAAAATCACCCTATGTTGCTCTAACCAATCCATACCAATTAGTATGTTGTATGAACCCAGAGGTAGTACATTAAGATTTACAAAAGTTTCAAATTGATTCATAATTACTACACAATTATTTACAAAACTGGTTACCTTCCTCTTTGCACCAGTAGCTAACTGAACCAACCAAGAACTTACAAATTTTTCAACAGACAGCTTACATTTTTTCTACCAAATTAGGTGAAATATAACTTAAACTAGCTCCTAGATCAATTAAAATAGCTATGGGTGTTTGGTTTATCTTACCTTCTACTCACACCATGGAAGTTTGATAGTTTGCTTGTCGATTCTCCAAGGCTGCATTGATCCTGGGCATAGTCCTTGCTAAATCTCCAACAGTCATCTCCTCTTGTATTGTATGGATATTATTGACATTCTTTTTCCAATTAGGATAGACTGAGGCATAATGTGGGCCATTACACTCCCAACACTTTATGGGTTCTTTTCGTTCAAAGTTCTTTGTGTAATTACTGTGATTATTAGCAGTCTCTTTACTCTTTTGATTGTTCTGATTGTTCGGTGAATTGTTCTTATTCCCCTGGAAATTCTTATTAGGAAAATTTCTGGCCTTATTATTTTTAGAATTTTGATTGGGCACAAACTATTTTCTCTTTTGATCATAATTATTATTCTTTTTGGCCTTCCAGTTGGCCATACTCTCCTTTTTCTCATTCTGTTCATAATAGAAATTGGATTTCCTCATAGATTCTTCTAGAGTTTTTGGATTGTCATACTCAATCCTATCCTTTATGTGATACTAGGTAAACAGCTGAGGAACCGCTGTACCTTCGGTTTTTCATCCACAAGGTATGGCACATACCTAAGTAGACTTAAAAACTTACTGTTCAAATCTTTCATAGTCATTGTACCTAGTTTTAGCTCATAGAATTCTTTAGCCCTTTATTCATAGTACTGTTCAGATAAAAATTTCATTTTAAAGTACTTCTTGAAAGTACTGCAATTTATGTTTTTCTCTCTTGTTCCTTTCACTCTGTTTAAATCTTGGCACCATATATCAGCTTTCCCTGAAATATTATATATAGCCATTCTATCCTTTAATTTGTTAGAATAGTTATAAATCTGGAAGTACTTCTTCATCCTGGGTAACCAGGATTTTGCTTCCTCCCCCTTTTCAGTTTCCCCATTAAATGTTGGTGGCTTGATATTTTTAAACTCTCCAGAAATTTCTTCATAAGGTTTATATTTTCTCTTTCTAGTGTGGTGGTTATCCTCACTACTATCACTGGTAGAATGAGAATTACGTCGATCGCCAAATAATTCGGAAGATGAGCTGCTTTCATTTTTAGTCTGTTTAGTCCTTTTATACTTATGTTGGTAACTTATATCTTCTGATTCGACTCTTTTACCCCTTCCCTCAGTATGAAATATTTCTATTAGGATCTGATTCAGCTCCTCCTGAGCTCTCAGAATCCTTTCATTCTCCTTTTTAACAGATTCCATTTCAGATTTTAATTCTTTTACGATTTGTAAAAGTTCTGAGGAATTAGTGGTTATGTCTTCCTGTATAGGTTCTCTTTGTAAATTATCTTGTTCAGTATAGGGAGATTCCTCTTCCTCATATTCCTCTAGTCTTTCCATACCTGTTGTTTAAACTCAGAAACAAATTTCTCTGTTGATAATCATTAAAAGAAAACAACATCAGTAAAATGATTTAAATACACTGGTTCATATAAGCAAGTTGAGCTTCATCAAGGCCTAGTGTTTGAACCTTGTGCTCTGATACCACATGTCATAACCCTAGGATTTCACAAAAAATCAAATTTTTTAATGTAATATAAAATGTCTAAAGTCGCAGTTTAATAACTGCTAGCGGTTAGCGGAATATGAAACAATTAACAATATGTAGTGATTAACTTCAACACAAAAACTAATACCACTTTAATTTTGATAAGTTATATAAATGACCTGCATTCATTTGCTTCTAGCTGTACTGAAGATTTGCTTTTGTCAAGTAGGTGAGAAGCTATGTTCTAAACTGGGTCTTACTTAGCAATTTCTAACTCAGCTGGATTTCTGGTTCTTACAGGTTCAGCAGGTAAAATTTTGAACAAGTAGGAGTTTATTTTTTTTTGCGTTAAGTCAAGAAGTACTTCTTTAGCATAATAAAAATGCAAGAGCGTAAATTGATTATAGAAAGCAAGGCTACGATGAGGTAAAGTAACTTCCTTTGCTGTTTTTGAATCTATGACAGTATTTTAAGTTAGTCGTAAAGACCAATATCCTTAACATACTAGTGTCTTTTACCAGCATGAGTTCTACTTAAGTTTTCTTTCTGATTTTATATACCAAATTACTTACAAATTCTACTAATGAGCAAAGGGCTCATAATTTAACATGAAAACACTTTCTCTGAAGCATGAATTTACTGCTATTGCTATGTCTAAAACTCAAAGTACTGCTTTATAAGCATGAATATAATTCTACGTCCTTCAAGGAAAACGTTTACAATAGATCACATAGCTTTAATTTTAATTTTGCTCTAGTAGTGAAGAATATCAACCTGTTTATTTAAACACAGTTATGATTATCTCCTTACACTACTAGTCATTGAGCTATAAATTTTGATTTCCAAGTTTCACCATGTCACATGCGTTATTGTAATATTACATTACCATATCGTTACTAATATTACTAAGTAATTTTTCCTTTACCTTAGGTAGTCTTACTACCTTGTAATTAACAAGATGTAGTCTAATTATTGGTTTGTTTTAATATGAGTTTGGTTCTTTATAGAAACCAAAAGAACACTAACTTCAAAGAAGTTTTCAAACCATAGCACTATCGAATTTATGAAATTGTAAGAGTTATACTAGGGTGGAACTACTACCTAACATTTACTTACATAAAGTTGAATTATAGAAAAATGACTTCATTAGTTTTGTTCTTACATAAAACCAGTTCCCAAACAATGCTTAAACATCGAAACAAGGTTAGTATGAAGAGCATTTAGAGGTACACAAGACCAAAGGCCAAAGTCATAAGTTCAAAATTGATTACGATATATATGATTTACCAAATGGTTGATTGCAATGTTATCCAACATGAAAAATGATAAGATACATTTAAATCAAAATATTATCATTAGTTATATGGTATAAATGATTGGCAATAATATGTGTTTTCACCCGACAGTGCAGGTTTGACTATAGGGATCGACCCTCTTCTGATTAAATTTTTTGATGGCCACGTGTATGTGTCTCCACCATGCATTGGTTGAATTAAAACGCAATTGGAAACCCTATGCTCTTCATTTCTCTTCGATGGTTTTGTTCTGCACTGTGAGTGTTTCTTCGCGGCCATGAGAGGCCTGTTGGTTTATCGTTTCACAGCTCCATTGCGTGTAGTATAGTGTTGTATCATTCGTGCAAGTGTTAAGGGATTCGTAGTTTGTAATTTGGTTTCTTTTTAGAAGTTATTGGAACACCGTGAGAGTGTTTTCTTAACCTTGTTAGTAGTTTTGAGAACTGGACATAGCGTTTCCCTTGTCTCTGCTCGTGACTTTCTCCTTCGTCGGTGAAATCGAGAATAAGAATCTCGCTGCCTCTATCATAGGATTTGGCATGAGGGTTTCATTTCTTCCTGGTGCAGTTACTCGAACTAGTTCAGTCTCCTTCTTGGCTCCAAACTTCTTATTTGCAGGTAAAAGTCTTACCCTGCTCTTATCTCTTTCATTAATTTTTAGTTATCGTTTTAATAAGATAAATAAAATTTCTAACTATCAATTTGGCTTGGACTTGTAAGTTACAGTCACGGATATAGATTGGAAGGCAGGCCTTTCCAGTGTTGGTTAACTTCGTGGCCATAACGGGTAAGCCCCAGTTTGTCGTGGCATCTCCCTACTTGCAATGGTTGTTGGAAGGAGTTTATAGTTGAAGGGAAGCATGGCTTCGGTTCCTTCAATGGTTTTGATGCTTAGTCTTTCTTATTACTCAGTATTTGTTTTGATAACCCTTGCGGTGTTCTCTGGGTAGCTCCGACTCTTAATCCATGATTTATATGTAGTTTTTGATTATGTAATAGAGATTCCAGCCTTTCAGCTTGATAATATAATATTCCGGTTTTAAGATTAAAAGGGTTTTTCCTATACTCATTCTTTTTAAATGACTCCTGTTTCGTTTACTCTAGTTTGTTCAAATCAATCCTTAAAATGATAATACTGTAAATAGGGTTTTCTTCTTCGTCTGTCAGTTAAGTAATTTACTATTAAAGATAAACATTTATAAATGAAATAGTTTTAAGATGAAGACTATGGAACAGTCATAATATAAAATCTATAATTTTTATACTATCAGTCCATAAATATAATAGTTAGGGTTTAATGAAAAAAACCCTTTTGTAAATGTATTCTTATATAAATTATTATTTGGGCTCTGTTTCTTGTTTGCTTTAGTTTCTCTATTACAGGTAGACTATTGTTTCATTATCCTGTTACTGAAGTATTTAATTTACCGATAATAGATATATAAATACATTTTAAAGTTTAGGGATAAGACTGTAGTCAGTATAATGCACAGTTCATAGTTTTCTTGTTATTTTTAAATCTTAGTTAGCAATGTAACTGGATGTATTTTAGACAGGATTAAATTGTATTTGAATAGATGAGTCGAAAGGGTTTCGACCCTTAGTTTCTCACAGGTATAAACCTACCTGGTTTTTAAAATTTAAAAATGCATAATTATATATAATTCTTAGTTATTTTGTTTATTATTTATAAGTACTTTTATTTTTATTTACTACTTGTAATTTATAACTATTTGGAGCTCTGTAGAGAAAAGAATGTTAACTCTGAGCTCTGTTTATTTTACATAATAAAGGGTTTATAAATGAAACCCAAATCTGGTTTTTATTAAGTAATAGTTAAGACTAAATTAATATTTTAAAAGAAGAACTGTTTAGTTATTAACTTGTTACTATATACTTTCTTGAAGATGAGTTGTTATCTTCCATAAACTTTTATTTCCTATCTGTATACTATTACTGTAATACTAGTGTATTTTACTATTTCTTTTACCTGCATTTCCATCTAGATATACTAAATAAAACAGTAAATATAAGCAACTACAACACTACTTTTCATTGTACTGTAAACACTGAAATAAAGTCTATTTTCATTTACATACAGATGCAGAATCATATTTACTATTCTCAATCCATTACAAAAATTATTCCATTTACCTTAAACAATCTAACTGTGCTAGAGTACGGCCTGTAACCAGGTGTGGAAAAACACAGCTTAGAAATTTAATTCCTTTCTATTTCTTTATTTTCCTAAATCATTTTCATTTCCATAACAATCCAATAAAAATACTAAATCTAACATTTCACAAACTCAGAACTTTTAACATTCATGTAGTAGATAAACTAAGATTTATTTAACTAAGACAGTAAAATAAAATAACATAGAACCTGTTGAGGACAAGATGACAACATCTTTTGGAGGCCGTTCCTCCCTACCAATCTCCTAGAGAGCACTCAAACAACGCTTCCTCGGGACCCCCGAGCATGTTCCTGGTCTTCTTGGCTGAGAACTGGGTGGAGAATGCAATTGTAGAACCCTCTGTCACCTGACTAGTTCAATACCTCAGTAACAACAATCTTCTCTCAACAGTATGATCTTCAACTTAAAAGCTGCAACAAGATCAATCAACAGTTATCCCCTCAAACAATTTCCAATTTCCCCTCCATTGAATTTCTCTGAAGTAAATTTATTCACCCTGAATTATCACTTCTCTAGAATGAGCAGCCTCAGCTCTCTTCAATGGGAAATTTTATAAAGATGCCTAGGTCTTTCTGGGTCAGTTTTCATTAATTGAGCCACCTGCTCTGATTCCACTTTCTTGGGGAATCATGACCACAAATATAGAGAGGTTTCCACCTGCAACAGTTGGAAGTGGTTTGAGGATGTTGCCACATGTCAGTTTGCTCTCCACCTAGTCTCCTCCACCAATTTGACCAGTAAACACTCTTTTAACAGCTCTCCTAAGTTGTTGTCTCCTCATTTATTTATTTATACATAAAATATTCTGAATTGACATTAAATATCCTTGACCCCACTGGGTCATCAATTACAACTTAGCATAAAATTTAACATATTGTTCCTCAAATTATATAAAATTGTTTTTGCAAAATTGGGGCATGCGACATCTACCATGTTGCTCTTGCTGGCTAGAGTTATTGGACTCCCCTCTCTGTTGTCCAAATATTCCTCTTCCAGTTGCTTGCCCTCTTCCTTTGGCTGAACCGCGACCTCTTTTGATCCATCCTTAGACCATTCACATATCTAGCAGCCTTTTATACTGACTCTTCCACATATCCAGCCCTTTTGTAGAATTCCTTAGTGTATTCTCTCATTGTTAACAATCTCTTCCTAAGGTTCTGTACGTGTCTATACATAATTAACTGGTAATATTTGGGCAATAACTTAGCCCTCATCTTTGCTACCATTCTATCCTAGATTTTTATCAATGGCTTGTTCTTCCTCCGTCTTTCTACTTGCATACTATCCCACCATAAGGACGCATGCCCTTTCAACCTTGTCACAACCAATATGAATCTCTTATCTTCTTCTACCTCATCGTACTCAAAGTACTTATCTAGCTCACTGATCCAGTCATTGAGATGCTCTGCAATGAGACTCCCATCATATGTAGGCAACTCCGATCTCGGCCTTGAAGTCGCTCCCATAATAGATCTGAAATATCTTAACTCTGGTGTTTCTTGCATCGGTGCAGATTCTTCTCTTTGCTCTTCATCATCAGGTTCACTTATATCCCCTACTTCTGGGTCTCTTCGTGTGTCTATTTCCATGGATTCTGGACATGCCCTTAACTCCCTCATTTCTTCTAGAACTTCTGCATTCCCTCCTGGTCGAACTCTATCACGACCTCTCGCTCTTCCAATGCGTGCAACCATCTTCCCACTCTAAGCCTCTACAATAAAAATTCTCTTTCACACTATTATAACTTACATTGTCAAGCCTCTTCTCGGCCCTAGGTATTTTGGAAATGATGGTCCTCTATCTAGAACCTCTTGAGCACTCTTCCTTTGCTCTCCTCAGGCTCCTACGGCTACACTTCTCTCTTTCACATGCTTCTCCTCAGTCCTTCAGAATTCTACCCACAACCTTAGCTGTGGAATTCCTCAACAGGAAATCTCAACTTCCTCACTCTGATACCAAAATTGGTGCAGGTAGGTTGATCTCAACCGACTCTAACCAGCATTTCTAGGATCTAATGGTCCCTACACTTAGCAGGACTGCAAAATTTAGCATGATGGTCCCTACCTCCGCAGCTTCCTTTCTGCAAGTGCGATGCGGGATGCGGGATATCGATTGTCCAAATTGCTCTCCGCAATTCCATTTCCACAACTTTGTTTCTGCAACAGAGTTTCCGCATGCGGGTTGAGCGATCTCAAAACCATGAAGGCGCACTTCGCAACTTCCTTTCTACAATGGATTCCCCGCAATCCGATTGCGGGATGCGGGATGTGGGATACCAAGTTTCCATAGTTGCTTCCCCTCAAATTCCTCTCCGTAAATATTCCCTCGCAACTTCCTCAGCCGTCCGAGTCTTGTGGCCTTCTCCAGGATCGTCGATCTTCTTTTTTTGATGCAACTTCTCAGATCTCTACAGATCTATTAAATTCCTCACAACTGTTGTTGTGAGATACTTCAGGGCCGTTAAATATTGATCTGCAGCCTCAATCTCCACCGTTTGTTCTCTGTAAAAACTTGTTAAGGCAGAAAGCCTTAACAATCTCCAATTTGTTTCAACGATCTCATCTCCTGCTATCTCGGTCAGGTTTGTATCATTCACCTCAAGTTCTATTGGAGCGCTTGTCGAAATAGACTCATCAAAGCCCTCATCATTCTGAATATATGGAAAGTAGATGTCTTTCAGCATACATCTAAGTTGATCTTCATTCCGATAATCTGACTTTACTTGGATATATGCACCTTGGTAAAACTTCCATGAGGAGATATGTCGTTTTCCAGCTTTAATGTAACTACCTTCTTTGAAATTTTCTGTATCTCTCTCATTTTCAACATCTCTGCTCCGTTCCTTTCCCGTTTCCTTTTGTTTTTCTGAGGCTCGGATGCCTGTTTCTTGGTCCTTTTTTCTTTCCGTGAGATCTTCTGGGAAACTCCACGCACACAGCCGGGAGCCCTTCTCTTTCTTAGTCTCACTTTTCTTCTTCTCTGCTTTCTTTTCTTCAGTGATCTTTTGGTCTTTCTTTTTCTCTGCTCTGAGCTGGACTCTTCTACTATCTGAGCTTGAATCCTCATCCTTGGCGTCTATCTAACCTATGGTGCACCTAATTTCACAACCCTGGGTGGTGTCGTCATAACAGACAGGAGGCCACCACACTGGAATCATCGCACAATGTCTTTTAAAGGTTCCTTCTCGGACTTACACCACCTGGTGCAATACTCTGGACTGGCAATGGCTGCGAAATTGGGGAAACTAGCACTCTGTAATTGAAGTATCTCTGCTCAGGAAAACTCCATTTGTTGGTTATCTACTGGGCAGACCCGGGTTTACTGTAATGTACCAACAAAACCCCTAGCTCACTAGCCCTTTCGGCGACAGACCGCAGAACGGCCTGAAGTCTCACCCAAAGTGATCCTAGATGGGGTGGCTGAAGACTCAGGTGTCCTCAACCAGGTTCTGTAGCATCCTAGGTTTCTCTTGTTCCCTTGTTAACCAATGGGATCTCTTTATAACGCTGTATCTCTCTTCCGAGCAGACTCTGCTATGAGACTGAGTCTTATTGCATCGTGGCTTCTCCGACGATGTGCAAACTTTCTCTTCTACTTAACTCTTTACCTGCGATATCCCACACCGCGGCTCCTCTGGTAGTGCGATATCGCCTTTCTGTGCTGCAATAGCTTCTATGGTAAGACTCAATAGGACTCTCCAACTCTCAAGGTCCAACGACTTTCTTTCTGCTCTTAATAGCTTAGTTAACCTTCACAAGGGTGTTAAACAACTTCACTTAGCTTCTTCAGTCTATTATGCTTAACATCTATTGCGCTCAACTTGCTGAACTAAATATACCAGAATCACTTAACACAGTAACTGTCACGGTCTGAATCAAACACTGATAAAATCATATGCAGAATACTTAACAAATCCAACTCACATTTAACTTTCTACGTTACTGTAAACTGAAGGATAGCATACATACATTCATTAACTGTTAGCTAAGATCATGTAACAGGTAACAGATAGCAAATAAGTAAATACAATCACATGAAATAGTCGCACAACACACTGATTTTATGTGGTTCAATTCCAAGGAGGAAGCTACGTCCACAGGAACTTGTGTTTATATTATATCTGGAGAGGGTACACACAGTTCCGCTGCAACCTATTATGCAGCTCGAGATCTTTTGGGAAACTCTGCGTTCTCAGCTGGAGCCCTTCTCTCTTAGATCTCTTCTCCTACTATTCTGCTTTCTTCTTACAATATTTTCTCTCTCTCTCTCTCTCAATCCCTGCAGATTGTTACATTCATGCTCAAGGAGCCAGCTACTAGTTGCAGTAAGATAATACAGACTTAATAACAGAACCAGAGCTCAACTCTTTCTCAATATCTTACAATACAGATGACTAAACAACTAGATATCTTTCTCTCTGCTGTCTAACCTTTTACAATACAAAATACATGATTAAATAGGTGGCCTGAAGGTCTCACCCTGATACAAAACTGTGGGCCTGTCCCAACAGTAACCCAAAAACCCTAACTGTGACAGTCGACACATCTGTACTTTGAACTGCCGCTTACTGGTCACACTACAGCTCTCTACAGTCTTCCATGCTTCTCGACGCTGATTGTGGGTATGGGCGTCGCTTCCTCGGTCGCTCCCCTTCTGTCCTTTGTCTTCAATACCTCAACCTGTTGCTCTGTTTCCTTTATGAGGGTAGCTGAGCCCTCCTGTCTTTGCCGCTGCCTTAAGTGCAGTGGTTGAGCGCTCTCTTCTCGGCCGCTCAGGTACTGTTTCCTTTGACTTTCTTGTCTCGATATAGCAGCTTTTCCTGTAGTTGCGGGGCCCTGCTCCAACAGTCCCTTAACACTTACTTGTGGCACATCCCCGAGCCACTAACACCTGGCTTCTCTTGCTGTAGCTTCTCCTTGGCTTCCTGCGAATTCCTTGCAATTCTTCCTCTAAGTCCTACGACTTCTTTGTCCATAGCTTCGACATAGTCTTGTGCCGCTTTCTCTAAAATAGTATCAATGCTTTCCTTAAGTGAGCTCCAGAATAAATGGCGTACCATTTATAGGCTGCAAAATTTATTTCAACGATCTCATATCCTGCTATCTCGGTTAGGTTTGTACCATTCACCTCAAGTTCTACTGGAGCACTTGTCCGAACAGACTCATCAAAGCCCTCATCATTCTGAATATATGGAAAGCAGATGTCTTTCAGCATACATATAAGTTTATCTTCGTTCCGATAATCTGACTTTACTTGGATATATGCACCTTGGTAAAACTGCCATGAGGAGATATGCCATTTTCCAGCTTTAATGTAACTACATTCTTTGACATTTTCTGTATCTCTCTCATTTTCAACATCTCTGCTCCGTTCCTTTCCCGTTTCCTTTTGTTTTTCTGAGGCTCGGATGCCTGTTTCTTGATCCTTTTTTCTTTCCGTGAGATCTTCTGGGAAACTCCACGCACACAGCCAGGAGCCCTTCTCTTTCTTAGTCTCACTTTTCTTCTTCTCTGCTTTCTTTTCTTCAGTGATCTTTTGGTCTTTCTTTTTCTCTGCTCTAAGCTATACTCTTCTACTATCTGAGCTTGACTCCTCATCCTTGGTGTCTGTTTGACCTGTGGTGCACCTAATTTCACAACCCTGGGCGGCGTCGTCGTAACAGACAAGAGGCCACCACGCTGGAATCATCGCACAATGTCTTCTAAAGGTTCCTTCTCGGACATACACCACCTGGTGCAATACTCGGGACTGGCAATGGCTGCGAAACTGGGGAAACTAGCACTCTGTAACTGAAGTATCTCTGCTCAGGAAAACTCCATTTGTTGGTTATCTACTGGGAAGACCCANGCTCACTGGCCCTTTCGGCGACAGACCGCAGAACGGCCTGAAGTCTCACCCGAAGTGATCCTAGATGGGGTGGCTGAAGACTCAGGTGTCCTCAACCAGTTTCTGTAGCATCCTAGGTTTCTCTTGTTCCCTTGTTAACCAATGGGATCTATTTATAACGTTGTATCTCTCTTCCAAGCAGACTCTGCTATGAGACTGACTCTTATTGCACCGCGGCTTATCCGACGATGCGCAAACTTTCTCTTCTACTTAAATCTTTACCTGCGATATCCCACACTGCGGCTCCTCCGGTAGTGTGATATCGCCTTTCTGTGCTGCGATAGCTTCTATGGTAAGACTCAATAGGACTCTCCAACTCTCAAGGTCCAAGGAATTTATTTCTACTCTTAATAGCTCAGTTAACCTTCACAAGGGTGTTAAACAACTTCACTTAGCTTCTTCAGTCTATTATGCTTAACATCTATTGCACTCAACTTGCTGAACTAAATATACCATAATCACTTAACACAGTAATTGTCACGGTCTGAATCAAACACTGATAAACTCATATGCAGAATACTTAACACATCCAACTCGCATTTAACTTTCTATGTTACTGTAAATTGAAGGATAGCATACATACATTCATTAACTGTTAGCTAAGCTCATGTAACACGTAACAGATAGAAAATAAGTAAATACAATCACATGAAATAGTCGCACAACACACTGATTTTATGTGGTTCACTTCCAAGGAGGAAGCTACGTCCATAGGAACTTGTGTTTATATTATATCTGGAGAGGGTACACACAGTTTCGCTGCAACCTATTATGCAGCTCAAGATCTTCTGGGAAACTCCGCGTTCTCAACTGGAGCCCTTCTCTCTTAGATCTCTTCTCCTACTATTCTGCTTTCTTCTTACAATATTTTCTCTCTCTCTCTCTCTCAATCCCTGCAGATTGTTACATTCATGCTCAAGGAGCCAGCTACTGGTTGCAGTAAGATAATACAGACTTAATAACAGAACCAGAGCTGGACTCTTTCTCAATATCTTACAATACAGATGACTAAACAACTAGCTATCTTTCTCTCTACTGTCTAACCTTTTACAATACAAAATACATGCTTAAATAGGTGGCCCAAAGGTCTCACCCTAATACAAAACTGTGGGCCTATCCCAACAGTAACCCAAAAACCCTAACTGTGACAGTCGACGCATCTGTACTTTGAACTGCCGCTTACTGGTCACACTGCAGCTCTCTGCAGTCTTCCACGCTTCCTAGCGCTGATCGTGGGTATGGGCGCTACTTCCTCGGTCGCTCCCCTTTTGTCCTTTGTCTTCAATACCTCGGCCTGTTGCTCCTTTTCCTTTATGAGAGTAGCTGATCCCTCCTGTCTTTGCCGCTGCCTTAAGTGCAGTGGTTGAGCTCTCTCTTCTCGACCACTCAGGTACTATTTCCTTTGACTTTCTTGTCCCGATATAGCAGCTTTTCCTGTAGCTGCGGGGCCTTGCTCCAACAATCAGTAAGAGTTATTGGGAGGCGACATAGATGGGGCGCTAGATCCTGATTTAGATACCTAATACTATGTTGAAGGTTCTTAATTTCTTCTCCTTTCTCATGACCATGACCACACATGCACCTGACTTCTACTTCAAGCATCACGATTTTGAATTTGCATGCTCCAAATTTGTGGGTGTATCCTTGGACCTCTTATGAGCCCGACGGATTTATTCCTCAGTTCATTCTTGAAGACTGTGTTGCCACCTTTCCACACTCATAAGCAGGAAACCCATCGTTTTCTCTATATTTTCTATTTGTCTTTCATGTTGATCTAGTGAGAGTAACGAGCGAGAGTTGAACCCTACCATGGCTCTAGTTGAACGCCCAACTGCTACTTGCACCCATGCGACACCAATTCTAACTTAGATCCACTTGAAATGCTTCTTCCATCTCCTCATATTTCAACCCAAAAAAAGGGAAGGACAAAGTCACCACCTTGTCTCAACGCCATATCAACAAAATTCCCACATGCTTCATTGGAGAGATGAAATGACTACTATTTAATCGGAGGCGTAACATTTATGGTCATAATAGATTGGATTTGATGGGAGGGTACAGACATGTGCTGCCACTTATTTCACAGGCTATACGTAATTTAATGTTGTCGCCGCCACAGTGTGGGTCATTGGATCTCAACGTGTTTGAGATCCAATCTGTTTGAGGTCCAATGGGCCACACTACGGTGGAGACAACATTAAATAATGTATACCCTATGAAATATTGTTCGTCATGGATTAAATGGGAGACCTTACACCCCCTCCCCCCTTCCCACAATATTACAAACCCCTTGATTCAATGAACATGCAAGGATCAACCACCTTGCTTTGTTTCCTAAGCACATGATTTTTTTTTACTTCTTTAAACTTTTTGCAGTTTAGAAGTGTTTTGGTTATATGGTTGTTCAAGTAGGGATCCTTAGGGGGGACTTGGAATTGAAATACCTATTAATCATTTTAGAGTATCTGATGATGATTAGGTTAGAACATCCATTTTCCACAGCCAAATCCACTCCTTTATATAAATCCAAAAATTCTGCCTGATTATTCACGATTGTTCCAATTCCCCATGCATACTTCCATTCTTGATATTCTTAGGGGCCAAGTAAAATCCCCTCCTCTCTTGCCACCCCTACCACGCAAGTTAACCCATTGGAATGACTTCAAATTTTAATGCTGAGAATTTTCTTTTTCTATCATATATTATGCTTAGGACTTTGGGTATATTAATCGACTGAATATTGCATGTGTGAGGAAGCTAAGCACTCTTGAATATGGATCATGTGCTTTGATTGGATTTGAAGTTTTATAGCTCTATTTGCTATTAGGATAAACTTTTTTCTTTACCGACATATGTCACAAGGTTGAATCCAAGATGAATATGGTATATGGTTATTTAATGTCCCCTCCCACTTGAGGATCCATTTTCAGAGTTGATGTAGTAACATATTAGACTGTCATAGGCTATAGTGTCCACATCTGGGAGTTACGACGGGACCACTATGTTGAAATTTTACCTATGAAGTGTTTGTCCATTTTTCCTTGGGGTGGACAATGACACTTTAAATGTGGTCCCTGGTTTATTTAAAAGTGTGAATGACTTTATTTATTAAAGTGACTTTTAAAGTGAGATTGAGTCATAATTATTTTAAAAGTGACTTTATGAGAATTAAAAGGTGGGTGAGTAATAAATTCTCATTTAATATTTAATAAGTGATTTTAATGAGAAAGTGAGATGAGCCCTATATCTCACTTAGTTGGCTTTTAATCTAAGCCATTGATTTTGGGATGGAAGTTACTCAAACAAAAAGGCTAGGGAAAGGCAAAACCTAATTCATTGTTCACATTCCAAAGAGAGTTTTTTGGAGAGAAGAGGAGCAAGAGAGAAGAGAAAAAAATAGAGAGAAAAACCCTTGCACAAATTCAAAGAAACATGAAGAAAAATAAGAGCATGATTTTATATACATTTATACCAGCACAATGGCATGAATTCCAATGCAGTCGTACAACATTTATTACAGCATTTAATGCAGACAATACAGGTCCATACAACACAAAAATCGAGGAGATTGGGTGTTGTTTTTTAGGCAGATTATAGGAAATCCGTACAACACAGTTTTCAAGGAAGGTACAACAATTAATGATGTCTGTACAACAATCCATACATGCACAGATTTCAAGGCAGCATGCAGGAACATAAATAAAGGCCGTACAGTCACACATGTGGAATATAAATCGAGGAGTTTGTACAACAGGTTGTTAGTGGGTTTTTGGCATGGTTTTCGAGATGAAAAAGAGATAAGTATTGTTGTAATTTGTTGATTAAAATTAAAGAAATAAAATCTCTCTGAAGAACAAGTTTTCCCTTTAGGGTTTTTCTTGGAACATTTTGGTAAAAAATACAAGTCTTAAATTTTCATGTGTGTTGACTAAAATATTTTTCTGAGTAAGAAAAGTAGGGCTATCATACAATTTCCAGAGTTGAAAAATATCTCATGTGTTTCAAGTTTACAGCTAAAATGTTTAAATTTTTATGAACATGCATGATGGGGTTTGGGAATTAAACCATATGCAGTGAACTGAAACCGAAACCGGGTTGGGGTTACACAATTTTCACACTTAACTTAGAAAGTGAATTGTGCATAAAAAGAAAGTGGTTTGTTGTTTTGGGTCACACATGGTTTTCACCTGTGGCATTTGGCCCAATTGAAGAATAAAACGAGTAAGGGGCCCCACACTTAGAATATGCTTATTGATATTGGCATTGTCTCTTGTGACCATATGGGGGTTAATATATGGTTTCAGTTTGGGGTTGGAAAACTCCATCCGCTCGCTCTGGTGGTATCTCACCCACCCTAGCCAAGATTCTGCAATATTGCATCACCTTGGAAGAGGTTGTTTTCATTGATCATCTAGGGAATCGTGGGAACCAAGCAGTTGTACCCATTCAACATTAACTTTTCCATTTGGAAGGTCATAAGAAAGGAGGAGGATGTTTTCTTTGGTGGCATGAGCACAAGTGTAGGCCATGAGAATTGAGTTGTCAGTAGCTGAGAAAGGCAGGCCATGAGCTTGCAAGGAGGGCATCAAGGGAAGACCGTGAGCAGGTGGGAGTGACAAGCCATGGGAAAGGAGAATGGGTGAGTTTAGCAAGGAAGCCGTGAATTCCTTGAAGAGAATTGTGAGCACCAATAAGGGAGCTCGTAACTCACTAAGGGATATGTGGAGGATATGAGCATCAGTAGATACCGTAAGTAGCAGTGGGAATCGTGAGCTAGGAAGCAGGTCATAAGCACTAGGTAAGTCATCTCTTGCATGCCACAAATAACTGGGAAGAGTGTATTTCCTTGACAGGTCATAGATCACTTGAGGAAGGGGTCGAGATCTCTACGAAAAGGGAGGTCTCATTTGCAAAGGAATTCTTGATTGGGTAAGAGCAGAGGAATTTGTTGCTAGAAGGAGGGTGACTTATCATTTATCCAGTGAAAGATCAACTTATGGGCAGGGAAGATCTCAACATTACATTGGCATTGGCATTATTTCCACTATCAAGTTCAATTGTTTTCAAGTAGAATCTAATAGCTACCATAGGTTGCATTCTTGTGGAAACAAATAACCACTTTGTATTAACACTATTTTTCCAATAAAGCCAATGTTCCAATTGTTGTGTCGTTTAAGCTCGCATACAATCTGTGTTCTTTATCTTGAAGTTTTAAATCATTGTAAGCAAAACTATTTGAATAAATAATTTAATTATAGTAGTAGCACTAAGCCTTGCACACATTTTGCATATTATACTTGGGGTATATTATAGGTTCAAGTGTTATCATCTAAAACAAATTTTAAAAGAGAAGGGAATAAACAAAATGTAGATGTGTGCCTTTTTGCTTGCCCATTAGCATGTCTATTTCCAACAACTTTGTATGAACATAGTTGAAAACCATTGCAAGACATTATGGTGAAACCATGAATGGAAAAATTTAAAGCATAAGTTGCTAAACTCTATTGCAACATTTTCCAATCCTTTACATATTTGTACCTAGGGTGAACATTTTGATGGAGATTATTGAGAGAGTACATTTTAGTGAACAAAAAGTGGTTGAGTTGACATAGATTATTGTTGGGATCGTTGAGCCTTTTTGTTAGGGGTTATGCACAAATAATTGAAGTCGTGGAAGTTTTTTCTTGTTAATAAAGATGATGATTGTCATTGAAGGCCATTAACATTGGGCTATCTTTTTTTCCAAATCTAGTAAGAATAATTTTCTTAGTTTTTTTTCTCATTCAGTTTCGCTTTACATTTTCAAATTTGGTAATTTAAATAACCTAATCAATCAATTCACTGGTTTTATTGTCGTGACAATATAGGTTATTCTCATCTCATACAAGAAAAAAATGGATTGGACAAGTTCCCCTTTTAGACATGCAATTTGATTTTATAAGGGGCATGTTACTAGCTTGTGCATTGGAATATTGGCAAGCAGAGAAACTACTGGAAAGATGAGGTAGACTGCAAGAAATATAAATCAAACAAGGGAAGATAAAGTATGGGTATGGTAATTCCTACAGTAAAAAACCCAATTTTTTGAGCATAAAAATGTGGGGAACCTATTCAGAATTTAGTTCCTGATTATTTATCTTGTAGCTCCATTCCTAGTATTTTCATGAGCAGGTTGCAGGATTAACACTAATCTTAGAAGGTAAATAAACATGGAATAAATTTGGAAATTTGTTAGTGTTACACCTCTGTAGTTTTCAACGTTCTAGCATATCGTTGGTAGAGGAGGGATAAAAGGACAAGTGTGTGGATCCAGCTTATGGTTGGACATGACTGGGGCCCTTGGTTTTATTCTCGTAAGGAATATGGATTTGTGGCATTGCTGACCACCCTTTTAGGGGATTTTTATCCCAGGGGTTGGTGTCCGGGGCTTCTAGGGGTGAACCATTGGGTCACATGACCACCATCCTTTTATCTCTTGAGGGGGACTATACTTCATTTAGGGAGGTCATCCCTAAGTCCACCAACCCTCTCACACCCCACTTGGACCTTCTCTGTAGCTAATTTTACCCCTTCTGACAAAATCGACCCCTTGATGTCTTCATAATTGATCAAGCCTCAAGCTAAGGTAAGGTGGGTGTTGAGGGACTTTATTCATCATTCTAGGGTTAATAGGAGCATAACGTCCTCCTTAGTCTCACTTGTGCAGTCATAGTGAGGCATTGGATTGCTTATTTTAGTGTTTTTTATGATTATATGTTGGTTTTAGGGCTTAGTCCCCGAAGTGTGGATGACATGCTCTAATTTTGTCTAATTTAGGAATATTAGTATTATTTTGTTTTAATTTCAAATTGACATGTAGGCTGTTGAAAAACTGAGTTTTGCTGCTTGCTGGTTTAAATGAACATTTTATGTTTTTCACTTCAGCCGGTTTTGCATAGGCTTGAAGCTACTTAAAAAATTTTCTGAACAATTTTAAACACACAGAAAAAAACTAACAGGCTGAAAACAAATAGACAGTCACACCATAAATTTGACTCAGAGATTTTTGGCTAATCAGCCCTGGGAAAACCCCCACGGGGAAAACCAGTCAAAGAGAGAGAGAGATTTATTTCTTCAGCAAAATATAGGACAAAAAATACAGTAGAAATATCACTTATCTCCACCACAGATTTTATCTCAAAATCTGGAAACTGTGCTCAGCAAAAAGAACCCAGCCGTACACCTCAAAATCTGTGCCTAAAATTTGCAGACCGTACAGCAATAAAACACCAGCCGTACCTCCTCGAAAACTGTGCAGAATTAATGCAGTCGTACCTCGATTTCTGTGCAGCAATTAAATGCTAGCCGTACCTCGATTTTTGTGCAGCATTAATGAAGGCCGTACTCTACAGGCCGTACCATGATTTCCTGAGCATTAAATGCAGATTGTACGGTGCATTAAATGCAGACCGTACTCTTCCTCGATTCCTATGCAATAGTACCAGCAATAAATGAAGGTAGAAGGGTGGGGATGCTGCTGCTTGGCCCCACCCTTCTTGGGACCCTTCTTCTTCTTACCCTTGGCTGCCAAAGCCACATCCTCATCATCAGCTCCTCTCTGAGAAGTACTACCCTATACAAGACCCCTCCTGGTCTCCTCCTGCACAAAGTCATCCCAAAGCCTCTCCCAGTCAGGTAGGTTCTCCCTGCCCACTATGTCCTGCACAAAAGCACTCCAGGACTTTGAAGCCCTGTTCACTACTGTCCGCACAAGCTCTGTAGGGGCAACCTTCTCCCCAACTGCTGCAAGTTCATCCCGAACTGCAGAAATCCTAGTAAGGTAAGCTGTGACTCCCTCTCCTCCATTCATCCTGATACTCTTGAGTTTTTCTCTGAGAACCATTTTTCGGTTCTCATTAGAACTCTCATACAGATTGGTCAAGGCTGTCCACATCTCATGTGCCTTGTCCTTTCCTGAAATATGAGGGATAATATGGTCTTTAACTGCATCAAGAATAATTCTTCTAGCTTTGCAGTCCTTCTTATTGAAGGCTGTGAGGGCTGCTGCATCTGTAGATGCAGGAATGGTAATGGGGTTTGCAGTAGTGTTCCTCACTATGTCTGGGCACAACTCATTCTCTTCAAGTAACAGCAAAATTCTAGCCTTCCACGACACAAAATTACCTGTCCCATCCAGCCTATCCTCCAATCTAAGTCCTGTAGCCATCTCAACAACAACTCAACAAAGTGCTGTTCACTGACAGAAGTAGAATAACAAAAATTTCTAAATTCTGGAAATTACTGTGTGTCTGCAAAAATCACTGTTTTCTGCCCCCTTTGCTCTAATACCATGTTGAAAAACTAAGTTTTGCTGCTTGCTGGTTTAAATGAACATTTTATGTTTTTCACTTCAGCCGGTTTTGCATAGGCTTGAAGCTACTTAAAAAATTTTCTGAACAATTTTAAACACACAGAAAAACACTAACAGGCTGAAAACAAATAGACAGTCACACCATAAATTTGACTCATATATTTTTGGCTAATCAGCCCTGGAAAAACCCCCACGGGGAAAACCAGTCAGAGAGAGAGAGAGATTTATTTCTTCAGCAAAATATAGGACAGAAAATACAGTAGAAATATCACTTATCTCCACCACAGATTTTATCTCAAAATCTGGAAACTGTGCTCAGCAAAAAGAACCCAGCCGTACACCTCAAAATCTGTGCCTAAAATTTGCAGACCGTACAACAATAAAACACCAGCCGTACCTCCTCGAAAACTGTGCAGAATTAATGCAGTCGTACCTCGATTTTTGTGCAGCAATTAAATGCTGGCCGTACCTCGATTTTTGTGCAGCATTAATGAAGGCCGTACTCTACAGGCCGTACCACGATTTCCTGAGCATTAAATGCAGACTGTACGGTGCATTAAATGCAGACCGTACTCTTCCTCGATTCCTGTGCAATAGTACCAGCAATAAATGAAGGTAGAAGCTCCTCGATTTCTGTGCATTAAATGCTCTCTCTTCTGGAAAAATCGTACCCTTGCTCAACTCTCTCTTTTTCTCTCCCAGTGCTCTTCTTCTCTCCTGAAAAATGAAAAGTGTGGAACCCTTTTGCCTCCCTCATGCTTTTTGTTTGACCTAAGTGGGCATCTTAATCCAACGGTGGAAAAAGAATCAATCCAATGGATGAGATTGAGTGAGAGTAAAAATCCCTTTTATTTAATTCTCATAAATAAAATTACTCACCCACTTAAATATATCAAAAAGTGACTTTATGGTTATAAAGTCTCATTAAGTGACATTTAATGTGAGGGTCACCTTTTTCCCTCTTTAAGTGACTTAGGAAAAATAAAGTCACCTAGGGAACATCTGCCTAGGTACAAAAACTAACACTCCCTCTTATCGAGGAAGGTGTTCCGTACCACTCCCAACTTATCTCTGAAGAAGACGAACTTGCCCCTCCCCAAAGACTTCGTCAAGATGTCAGCTACCTGCTCATCAGTAGAAATATGCCGAAGCTCAACTGCCCCTCTCTGAACGTAGTCTCGGATGAAATGATATCTGATCTCTATGTGCTTTGACCTGTCATGGAACATTGGATTCTCAGAGAGCTGAATGCAACTCTGATTGTCGCAGTAGATCACCGTAGGCCTAAGCTCCTGATCAAACAAATCTACCAAAAGCTTGCGAAGCCACAGTGATTCACAAGTAGCCTGACTGGTTGCCATATACTCAGCCTCAACTGAACTCAGTGCAACAGACCTCTCATTTCGGTTGAACCACGACACTGCTTCCGAGCCCAAACTGAAACAACAACCGGAAGTGCTCTTCCGATCCCGCACGCAACCTGCCCAGTTTGAATCTGTAAAACCAACCAATTCGACTCCATCCGAACCCCTGTAGTCCAGACCATAGTCCACTGTCCCTGCAAGATATCTCAAAATGTGCTTTGCAGCTGTCCAGTGCACACTCCTGGGCTCAACCATGAACTGGCTAAGAGTGTTCACCGCAAAGCACAAATCTGGCCTGGCGTTGACCAGATACATCAACGAACCAATAAGCTGATGATATATAGTGGGATCCACCAACTTGCCCTCGGAAGCATGGAGTTGCTTCCAGTTGGTGATCATAGGTGTGCTCATAGGCCTACAGTCCTCCATCCTAAATCTCCTCAGAATATCAGCTGCATACTTTCCCTGTCCCAGGAAAATATGCCCAGGCTCCTGCCAAACCTCCATCCCCAAATAATAGTGCATTAGCCCAATATCGGTCATCTCATACTCCGAAGCTAGGTCTCTCTTGCAATGTACAATGAGACGCTCAGCACCTGTGATGAACAGATCATCAACATACAACAAAAGAATGAGCGAATCCCCCCCAACCACAATGAAGTAAAGGTTGGGATCAACCTCACTCTTCTGAAATCCCATCGATGTCAGATACTCATCAATCCTGGAGTACCAAGCTCTAGGATCTTGCTTCAGTCCATACAAGGCT
The DNA here is from genome assembly GCA_001517045.1 of Pseudotsuga menziesii. Taxonomy (NCBI): domain Eukaryota; kingdom Viridiplantae; phylum Streptophyta; class Pinopsida; order Pinales; family Pinaceae; genus Pseudotsuga; species Pseudotsuga menziesii. The sequence goes on along the minus strand of LPNX010964514.1, from coordinate 1,887 downwards.
TTCTTCAGCCTGCACACATGAGAATCCCTCCCATGTATCTCGAATCCCTGTGGCTGCTCTAGATATACTTCCTCCTGCAGAAGACCATTGAGAAATGCGGTCTTCACATCCATCTGGTGGATTCTCCAACCCATCTCTGCTGCTATAGAAATCACTGCCCTGATAGAAGAATATCGTGCAACTGGAGCAAAAGTCTCATCATAGTCGAATCCCTCAACCTGTGAGAATCCCCGTGCCACAAATCGAGCCTTGTACTTCTCTACACTGCCATCCGCAGCATGCTTTACCTTGTAAAGCCATCTGGAAGTCACAACTGACTTCCCCTCCCGTCTCGATACTATCTCCCATGCATCATTCTTCATGATGGAATGGTACTCTTCCATCATGGCATCTCTCCAAACCAGATGCTGGGAAGCCTCCTCAAAAGTAGATGGCTCAGAGTCTTGAAGGCATGCAACAAGAGCCATATCATCCCTGATCGGCACCACACCAAGCCTCTCAGGCTCCACTACTGTCCTGATCCTCTCCCGGGGTCTACCAACTGCCTCTGCATCCTTCAAGGTCTCCTGAAGCCACTTAGGCTTCCTCTTCCTTGAAGTGTGCTCCTCCAAAACTGTGCTTGGGATTTCCTCATCTGAGGAAGTCCCAGTACCAAATGGTCCAACACCCCGAGGAACAGTAACTGAAGATCCTGTGCCTGCCGATGCTGTCACCTGAGGACTCAAACCTGTACCTGTCCCAGACACTGTCCCTGAAGAGCCTGCCACCTGAACCACTGAACTAGTAGATGCTGTACCTGTACCCTGTGATCCTGTCCCTCCAGAAACCTGTGGACCTGTAAGCTGTATCGAAGAAGCCTGCACTAACTGAGGTGTGGGGACTGAAGTCTCCCCCTGCTCTAACTCTCTGGACTTCCGGAAGGCTCGCTCCTCATCAAACTTTACTTCCTGGCGGACAACAACTTTTCGCAAACAAGGTAAGTAAATCCTATAAGCCTTCGAAGTCTTATCATATCCCACAAAAATACCTCTCTCAGCGGTGGGATCAAACTTCGTCCTCTTCTCAGAAGGGACGTGAGAGTAAGTCAAAGAGCCAAATATGCGGAAGTGGGTCACCTCAGGCTTCTTGCCCGAATACATCTCCTCAGGAGTCTTGCTCCCCACTGCCCTGTGAGGACTCCTGTTCTGCAGATAAACTGCAGTACTAAATGCCTCAGCCCAAAGAAAGAAAGGTAATCCCTGATCATGGAGCATCGCCCTGGATGCTGCCACAATAGACCTGTTCTTCCTTTCTGCTACTCCATTCTGCTCAGGAGTATAAGGAACTGTCAGCTGTCTTTGAATCCCCTCCTATGTACAGAATGCACGGAACTCATTGGAGGTATACTCACCCCCATTGTCCGACCTCAACATCCGGATCTTTCTACCTGTCTGCTTCTCCATAAGGGCTTTGAACCCTTGGAAGACTCTCAATACAAGCTCGGACTTCTTGCTCCTCAAGAAGTAGATCCAGGTCTTCCTGGAGTAGTCATCTATGAAGCTGATGTAATACTCAAAGCTTGTCAAAGAACGCGATGACATGGGACTGCAAATATCAGAATGGATCAAATCAAGCACCCCTGCAGCTCTAGTGTCACTGCTCGGAAAAGAAGTCTTGGTGTACTTTCCCAAAGCACACCCCCTGCACACATCCTCCTGCTCAGTGCTGAACTCTGGTAAACCTGTAACCATGCTCCTCAGCAATCTAAGAGCTGGGTGATGTAAGTGGGCCATCCTCTGATGCCCTTCCTCACAAAGCTCGCTGCTGCTGCTATGTGCCAAAGCACACTGTGGCTGAAATAATAGCTTGTACATCTTTCCACACCTGACCCCGATGTCCATGGCACTG
>LPNX010964513.1:0-32054 GCA_001517045.1 Pseudotsuga menziesii | reverse complement strand
AAGTCATCAACGATGGGAGTTTTTCAGGCAATCACAAGGCACAGTTTCCTCTGGATGTCAAGATTCATCAGAATCCTTTGGCTGAGGGTTCTGTGAAAAGTGAAGGCAATGGATTAATGAAGGGTTGGATTCCATGGCATAGCATAAATTGACGACGCAGAGAGAAGTTGCAGGAGAAGGTTGGCAAGATAGAGTGAACGGTGGAGGAAAAACTCGTTAGATTCATTGGCCAACTCCGGCAGCCAAGGTAATTTTATATAAATTTTCCTTTCCTATTACTGTAAGGAGGAGATGTACATGCATTCAAGCACAAGTTCATTAGTTGACAACCTATTAATTTTTTAAGACTTTATTTTTATATTTTTCAGAGGATAATTCTCTGAATTGGCCCTGTGAAACTTTCAGATGATGACTGTGCAAAAACCTCCCCAGGAGAGAGATGCGTCAAGAGGGTAATTTATCAAAGCGACCCTAGGCATACCCGAGGGATATTTATATTTTGAAAAGCAAAGACTGCATAAATCTACACAAAAAACCTACAGGGTTTTGAATAATATAAAGACATGTACTAATTGACATAACATGTGGAGTCCATGTTCAATCGTTCCCTTACATATATATATTCTTATTTTTAGTGGTTTAAGGTTTCATGGTATATGTTTACAAGTACCATTTCTTGTGTGAGGGATACTTTGTTGTGTTGAAGATGAAATCGATTGTGATGTAGTAAGATGTAGTAAGATGTAGTATTTATTTCATGTCAACGGCTTAAATGTGCAGCATTCAGACTTGAAACGATAACCCTAAGCTAAGATTTATGTCCTTTAGGGTTTTGAAAACTTGTTTATGGAGATTAACTCTAAAGATTGAATTTAATAGACTTTTTAAAAAGGAAATATAGGATAATATATCTTACTTATGATTCCAACTGCAATACTGCTCCAATACTTTACACGAAACTCAAATACTGCTCCAATAGTTCACAGGAAACTCCAATACTACTTCAACACTGCACAGGAAACTGATTATTAGTTAGTCTAAAACATTTGAAGCAAATATTGTTCATGCTTAAAAACAAAGCAGATGAAAATAGAGTTACCTGATAGTTACGTTGTTCGGCTTGGTTGTCCTACTTCTTATATAGTCGTCAAACCCCATGAAGCACAGCGAGTGGAGCTACATGCGTCGTTCAATCCTAGAACTGTAACTGAAGTCTAACTGAACTATATGTGGAATGACTCCATCTTGCCATCCACGTGTCATGCTTCGCAAGGGAAGCTACATGCATCGTTCAAATCCTGGAACTGTAACTGAACTCAAACTGAAATCAAATCCACTCTTAAATCCCTAGTTTAAATAGTTTAAAGATCAGACGATGATCAAATAAATCCTGAATGTACAAATGTCAGAATATGGTGAATCTTGACGATCCGCTCGAGCAAGTCCGGTTCCCAAAATATCAAATATATACACCTATCGGTGTAATTACCCATAATTAGAAAATCTCAATGCTAAATACCCCCAACTAGAAAAAGCTCAGCCATCTAAACATTAACAGCAACTGCAAGAAGGAAATTTATATTATTGAAGCAGGGATCAAAGGAGATCCGTAGCAAGTTACAAATGCATAATACAACTGTATTAAAGAAGATCTTGTAATTCATGAGATTTCCTTTCAAAATCCGTGTCTATTGGAAACCTCCCAGGGCCTTACACTAAGTAACTCAACTATGTTTTAAAGGAAACATTGCATATATGAACTTATAGCTATCCTTTGAGTTGAGCTGTCAGGTCTCTGCGTGCAATAAGAACCCCGTAGTGCAGTAATAAATGCGATCCCTGCAACTTTCTATTAAATATTAGGTGCTTTCTGAATCTTAGCTATTATGTTCTTATACAGAATTCTCATTAAACCATAGAACCATAGTTTCAAGGCGTTCCTTTTCTAAAAGTATCTGATTAAGACACTAAAAAAAATATACACATAATAATGATATGGGTCCTACCCAAAACATTTGGCTGAGAGTAATGGGTTTTGCTTCTTCTCTAAATGAGTCCATACCCAGTACATTTGGCTAAAAGTAATGGGATTTTCTTCTTCTCTAAATGGGTCCATACCCAGAACATTTGGCCATCTTCAATAGTTGAAAAGTCTGAATTTACAAGACACTATTTTGAGTGGCTCAATACGTGTTGAGTTAGGAAATGCAAGAGCTTTGAAATATTTTCTGCTTCCAGAAATGGTCTCCAAGGTACAATTCCCTTGGCACTGGGTAGATTGAGAATGTTGCATCATTTGAAATTAGCCAACAGATTGAGAATGTTGCAGCATTTGAACTTAACCAACAATAGTCTCTCCAGACATATTCCTCCAGAGCTTGGGGAACTTACAAATGTGAATCACTTGTATCTACATGGAAATCACTTGGATGGTGAGATTCGTAGCTTTGTCAGTTACAGATCCTGGATTTGACGACAAATAACCTCTCTGGAACCATTCCTGAGACTTGAAAATCTTCAGTACTTGCTTTTGTCTGAAAATTATGTAGTGGGTCCTATTCCACACAATCTCTGTGCTAAAATCAAGACATTGCAACATCTTTTTCTGGGTGGAAATAATATTTCAAGTACCACTCCTAAAGCTTTAATGCATTGCTCAAACCTACAACAATTAGATATTTCCAATAATTCCTTGCATGGTTCAATTCCTGCAAATTTGGATAGTCTTAGGATTCTTTCTGACGTTTATTTGCATAATAGCATTTTAACAAGAACCATCCCTCCTAAGCTAGGGAACCTCAACATCCTTGAAACTCTTTCTCTGTATCACAATCTACTCACTAGTGCAATTCCTCCTGAACTTTGAAATTTGAAAAACCTAAGCTTGCTTCTTCTGTATGAAAATCAGCTATCGGGTAACATCCCTATAGAATTGGGAGACTGCTCTAGTTTAACTGAGATAAATTTATTTGGAACCTATTTTACAGGTAGCATTCCAATCACTCTTGGAAGGCTTACAAATCTGAGTTTTCTAGATTTAAGATAAAATGACTTAGATGGGGAAATTACTCCAAGCTAGGGACACTCCAAAAGGACTCAAGTAATATATTTGGATTACAATAAGCTATCTGGAACAATACCACCATATTTTGGAATGCTTGAAGGTTTGCAAATGCTTGTTTTGTATAATAATTCCCTTGAAGGACTTCTTCCTAGAGACCTGATTCATTTGAAAAACCTGACTAATGTCAATTTCTCGAACAAAAGAATGAATGAAAGCATAATTCCTCTTTGTGGTTCAAGTTTTCTCAAAACATTGGACTTGACAAATAATAGTTTTCTCATGGGAAATACCGTCCCAATTAAGTGATTCTATAGGTTTAAGCCGTCTCCGACTAGGTAGGAATGGATTGAAGATCAGCTTTCCTTAAGAGATTGGCCAGATGTTGGAGCTCAATTTGTTGAACGTATCTTGGACTAAGCTCAATGGTGGGTTACCTACAGAGCTTGCTAAGTGCACGCACCTGAGTCATCTGGATCTAAATAATAATCATATCTCTGGACCTATACCTGCATGGTTTGGTGTTTTCTGCGGGCTTGGAGAGTTGAAACTCTCCTTCAATGAATTTAATGGAACAATTCCACCCTGGCTTGGTAATTGTACCCGTTTACTCACTCTTTCTCTTAACAATAATAAGCTTTGGGTAGTTTAGCAAGGTAGCTAGGGAACCTTGTTTCCTTGAATGTTCTCTATTTGCTGGAAGAATAAATTTTCTTCTCTAATCCCTTCTTCTATAAAAAAATGTGAAAAACTTTATGACTTGAGACTCTCAGACAATTCTTTGACAGACTCAATTCCAGTGGAGATTGTAAATATTGGTAATCTACAAGTCATGCTAGACTTGAGTGGTAATTTTTTGTCTAGAAGTATTCCTTCTTCACTTTGGGATTTAATGATGCTTGAAGTTCTCAATCTCTCCAATAATAAACTTAGCGGTAAAGTTCCTGATGAGATTGGGGATCTTAGAAGCTTGGCTGAGTTGAAATTATCCAATATTTTTCTCCATGGATAGTTTCCATTGAGTCCTTCCAAATGGCATTGGATCTCTTTTGTGGGAAATCCTGGACTCTTCGGAAGTTCATTGGCTCCCTACTCACAGGTTTCATTGGAATCTTCAAGATCTAGAAGGAATCAACTGACAAACAGAGCATTAAATGGCATCTCTATTACAATTGTATTGAGTTTTATCCTTTTGGGTGGCATTACGTTCTTGGTTTTATTCAAAATTTATGCTATTTGGGCCAAAGCAATTTCTTCCTCTAGCTCAGTTTACCACGGGCATGACTTTGAATTAAACAATGAAGAATGTAAATGGACATTTGAAAGCATGGTTGAAGCAACATACATAACTCAAGATGATTATAACACAGGGTCTTCTGAGAAGCATAATTTACCCTAAAGAATATGTATATTCCAAAAGAGCCACAGGGAAGAAATAAGTTTGCAAAGTGAGAATCATGCTGATGGAATACGTCCTTGAAGGAAAGGACATTTTTGTGTCGGGCTTCATAACTTTTCTGGATTGCAATCAGTTTTAATTGAGAAAAATATCTACAAGGGATGTCTGCTTTGATGAGATCATTGTAAGAATATTATTCATTTGGGCTAACTTATAGCACTAAACTGTTTCATGTATCATTCAATGTGGAACTGCTCTTGGATTATAGTCTCATCACTTGCCACAACTTCCAAATGTATATATTTATGGGATCACAGTCGAATTTCTTGGAGTAGAAGAAGATATTCTACTAATAGTGTTCCTCACATAACCTGTTCAGTTTCCTTTAGAATTTCAAGTGGGAAAATCTGTTTAGTTTTTGAGGACCCATGGGACCAGACATATGGGCAAACAGCATTAGACAAAGCTACTCAAACTTGAAATTGTCTACAACACCTCCCAATTTGCATACCCCTCAAATGAAAGATAGTACCACACAGTCAACTTGAATAGTAGAGATGAATTACAGACTAGTACCACACGACTTGGACAGTAAATTGGGAGTACACCCCTCTCATGGAATCAATATTTGTGGCAACTGTGTATTTTACCAAGAGCATCCTCACAAAAATGGTGTTTTCAACATGAATTGTTCATTATACAGATGGCATTCTACTTGGACCTAGGAAAACTATGGAGGAGTTCAATGGGGTGGGTATTAGGTTGGTGGCTAAGAAAGAAAAGCCGTCAGTTCGAGTTCCTGGTCCAAATCAATTTGCAGGTGGTCGGTTGGATCGACATATCTCAAGACACGTGAGCTAGTAACCTGCCACATAGACAAGCGAGCACACAAGACTAGGTGATGATAGGATTTGATTCAATGCTAAGGGTCAGTGTCAATTCCCAGGCTAAATGATAAAAATTCACAGTAAAAAGAAACTTATAAGCAATTTTAACCTAGCTACCTATGCTTCAAGAAAAATTTATCAATTCACATTAGACTAAGAAACTTTTAGTATTATAATCAGGAAAAATTTATCAATTCACACTGAACCAAGAAACTTACCAGGTATTTTGTAAGGAAAGAAGGTGATGTTGACTCTAGAGCTGCAAAATTCGTGGTCCGTCTCTTCACGAGCCTCCAGGTTCTCTCCAGTGTTGTTTTATCTTGGTAGTGATGGTAATACCGAAATTGTAAACCCTCAACCGTGGTAAATATCCATACCCATATCCTTAATGGTATCGTTGTTTGGACATGCTGTTTGGTGTCAACTAGCTAGTTGAGTAGTCATTACTGGAATTAGAGGATGAAATTATCTCCATGAGGTTCAGGAAAATATACCATTGTGCTGTAATAGAGGTGGGTGGAGAGATATTGGGTTGAGAGTTGGGTGGAAAAATAGTTTTTTATTTTTTTATTTTTTTTTGTTTTAGGTTTATTATTTTATTATATAAATTATATAGATTATTTTGTTTTTTTATATATATGTGTGTTTTATTTTTATTATTTTATTATATAAAATCTGTGATTTATAACATGACCATATAAAATTTGAAAAAATATTACTTCAAGCATTAGTTTTAGGATTTGGTAACCTGGTCTCTGACAGTATTGCTCATTCCTTTCTTTTAATACAACACATAAAAAGGTGAGCAGTGAAAGAAACCATGGAGAGGCATTCAATAAAGTCTGCAACAAAAAATGCGCTCACAATAAATAGATAGAGGGAACAATCCAGCAATGCATGGAGGAAGGCTGCGGTAGATTGTAAAAGTAGGAGATATGAGTGCCAATCTAACTGTGACAATCCAAGATAAAGGCAGATCTGCAATAGAGTTTTACCATTCAAGCCACAGAATGGGTGCTGATCAGTGTGAGTAGATCATTGCAAAAATTGGAACTGACAATCTGCTCTGCAAAACAAATCTACGACCAAAAGAAACATGGATCCCACAAACGTATAATAGAAGGGACCAAAAAGCCACACCATCTACTGAATATTGACACAATATCCCACAGAAGCATGTGGACTACAATCTGATCTAGATCTGTGTGATAATCCATGATCTACAAGATTTTTTGTTGGCTTCCAAATGAACAACTAGTTCCTCAAAATGCTACAACACTAGTTGGTCTAACCTACCTTCACTATGTTAACAAAGATTCAGAAAATAAAGTTGGGACAAAACACCAAGAAAGTGGGAAGGGGTTTTGTAAACTGTGTTGATGAATAAAAAATTAAACCTACACTTGAAACCCAGAGAGAAGGTACCATTTAATGCAGAGAAGACATATGAGATGGGAAATCTCAAAAACATCTATTAGATATTACAATGCACAACAGTAATATATATTGTACATGTGGGAGAAGAAGCAATTTCATGATAGGATATACTTAAGTAAATAAAGATGCACCTAAATTTTAGGAAAAAATAGTCCAAAGGAGCATATGTTGATAGAAATACAGGGTGAGGCATTTGTAAATAAGGTTTCAAAGATGTTAAGAAAATATAGGCCAAACACCAGGCCTTAAAGCATTGCCAAAATGAATGGTTGTTCTAGTTCGCTGTATTCTTTATCAAAATCATTTTTGATAAATTAGAACTCGAAATTGGATCTATGTAGTAAAATATATATTGCAAGAAGGGTTGATTGTGTACTTTATTCAAATAAAAGGCCTTCAAAACCCTTTCCACTCAATAACAAGTAGAGAATATTACCCATGAATGCAGAAAGATGGAGTACATTGTTGTATATTTCATCCTTAGTGAATTTCCAGTGGGGCACGTTACAGTCATAAGGTGGAAAATTTGGATGATGTTTTGAAGTTTAACAGGGCCTAAATTACATACCAGTCATGTTTTTTTCTCATTCCTAAATGTTCCCTTTCATAAGATGGATATGAGATACCCCTAATAATGAATACGTTAAATTTGGGAAGATCCTTCTCACACTCAATTTTTCAACTAACAAGATGACAATGCAAACAAAATTTGAGTGCAAGCCTACTGAAGGAAATGTGAGTTGCAACTATTTCATTTCCATAGGGGAAGAAGTCGAAAAGAGAGGAAAGGACTGGTCTTTTTAAATAGCATCAATAACCAATAAAATTCCTCCAAAGATAGAAAATAAAATCCAAAAAGTTTATATAATACAACAACTCAATAACCAAAAAAATTACAGCATAGTTGAGTGTAAACTAAGAAAGTCGAAAATCATAATTGAAGCTTTTGCAAGGTGGATTGAATAAAAAAAAGTAAAGGAAATCCTCTTATAAATAAAAATAAAACACATTTATGTGTATTCAATGTTTTAATCCTTTCTCCCATGAAGGAGAGATCGAACTACCTTGAGAGTTTGGCATTGTATTTATATTCATTTTTTTAAGATAGAGAAAGGGTTAGTTTGTCAGTTTTGGAAGCACTCATTGGAGCAGTGGAGAAGCTCCTCACTTTCATTTACCACCATTTTCTAGCAAGGAGATCGACTTCAACCTATCACTTGTCATCCACTATGATGGAGACAATCTCTCAGTAACATGTGGTTGAATTAGTTAGGATTTTATACTAGTTCTCTATTCATTGGTTGCTAAATATTTAATCACTAATGGATTATTAGTAGTCACTTTCTCTTATATCTTATTCTCTTTCTCATTATTATTGCTTTCTATAGGGACGACTCACACCACTCGACACTAATTAGAAAAGATTTTTCAAGTTCCACTCTCAATTTCAAATATTTCATAGTCAAAATAACCAAATCATTTGTTTGGAATTCAACCTCTAGAGTTCATTCAACCTACTTTCAAGGGAATCATACTACCATTCGATAGAGATAAAAGTGCAAAGTAAATCCAAGTGAAATTAATAAAAAGTACTACTAAGAAGAGATATATATGTAGATGGTGTTTTATGAATATCCAACAATATACATTCCTACTGAAGTAGTACGATTCTTCCAATAAGGGAGAAGACCCCATGCTTCCATTTCTTTCCCATATATGTAGGTATGCTTCCCATAGAAGGAATGAGTGTCTACTTGTATCACATATTTCCCAAAAATTATAGATATAGTACCTAGATACGTCACGAGCTCCTCAACAGGTATCTAGTTTCTTAAAAGTGTAGACCTAATTCCCAAATATTAGTATTTCTCCCCTCTTTCGTAGTCATGACCCTTCCACAAAGTGAATCTTCCTAATAGAAATTATATTGACCCCACCAATGAATATACTACACAGTCCATAAGAGTTCGGTCCCTAGCTAGTAACTTGGAACCCAACACAATATGTGAAGGGAGATAGAAGGTACATTGTCTAGGAAGAGAACTCACCCTCTTTTGATTGTACTCGACCCAGCGAGAAAGAAATATGTATGATTGAATCTTGAAATGTCTTCCTTGGATTGCATTGATCACCTCATAAATTACTAGTTGGTGCAGAGTGGAGTTTTCCATGACACTTCTTGGCACAAATACAATGAAATAAAAAGATAATAGTGTTTATATCAAGGATGAAATTCAGACAATAATTATCCAAAGTATGGAATTCACCTCCCCCCCACATGAGATCCGAACCACATATGACTTGAATATAATGATAGATCCAAGGATGGGCCTCCAACAGTGCATCATTTTCATAACATTGCTTGGTTCAAAAAAGAGAGTAAAAATACAAAAGTATAGAACTCAAGGATGAAATTCAAATGATGGTTAGCCTAAAAATTGGCTACCTCCCCCAAACATAAGATACAAATCATAAATGACTTGACAGTGACTATAATCATAGATCAAAGGATGGGCTTGCAGAGGTGCTTCCTTTTCACAACAGTGCTAGGTTTGAAAACAACAAAGTACAAGTTAATCATATAGATATCAAGGATGAAATCCAAAATAATAGTTAGACTGAACATTAACTAACTACCCCAAATATGAGATCCAAACCAAATATGATTTGAATATAAGGATAGATCCAACAACAGGCTTCCATGTGTGTATTTGAGGATTAGGACACTTACATCTTAATACTCTAAAGGAAAATTTTCAACTTGAAAAGTAATACAAACAGTAGAAAAAGGCCACTAAGAGCTAAAATATAAAAGCATTATGAAACCTACATAATATTACCCATGTTCTCATATCACATGTGTAACAACCTAACTTATTTTTATGATGTTCTAACTTCTAATCTAAAAAATAAAAGAAAAATTAAAACAACTCTAAAATTATGGAATGATAATGCACATTCACGATTTAACATGAATGTTTTTTTTTAATGTTCGAAGATTAAAAAAATGAGCCATATTTTTTTGTATTATGAGATACATAGCCGTATATCTAACATGCAAACCACCCAATACCAATTTACAATACATGCATGATCCGTTAAAAACATGGATGCTCACAATCACAATTGTGTTATTCATGTTTTCATTCACTAAAACTTCCCATCAATTACCAAAAGAGAAAAATGCATTAACATGTGGAAAACCTATTGCATAGGCCCTACAATGTGTCAGGAATCAATGGCATGCCAAGAACTAAAATGTTAGGAAACCAAAAATCCCTTTCATCAATATATGTGAGTTGAAATGATTGTCGTACTTCCCTTCATCTTGATTTTATTTTGCATCTTCCTTGTCATCTTATTCTACAATTATTGTCAACTCTTCTTGGATTAGAAATTTAATGTGATCTTTCCTCTCCCTAAAATCCTAACTAAATAACTCCCTTGCAATTCATGGGTTATGACAACAATTTCAGCTTTACTTAAAATCATATTTTTGAAGAAACACCTAAACTGAAATGACATAGGACAATGAAAACATGATCTTAATCACACCCAAATGGTTGACAATATTAGAGAGAGTTAGCTGCACAATATCAGATGCCATGATAAATATACAAATTCATATGATGCTACCTTTCCCTAATATAGATGCTTGTGGCATGAGAAATATTGTAAAAATATAACTTTATAAGTGAATAACAGAAAAAAGGAAGCTTACCAACCTGCTTCTAAATTCATAGTTTTGAATCCACTTCATTAAGAAACTCTCTAATTGCATAACAAGGATCTTCATCGGTAGGATATGACAGGCTCTCTTTCCGCCTAGATCTCTCTTTCCCTTCTAAAGGAGGTTTCATCAACAAAAGAGTTTGTTTAGTTTAGAATTTCATAACATTTGTAGTGTGGTCATGTTTTGAGATGAAGATGCATTATCTCTCCAATTGGTGAGGACAAATAGAGGTTTATTGAATTCATTATAATACTAAACAAATGGAAGCTTTAGAAAATCATCTTTGACCCTCCCAAAAACAAGAGATTTTACCTGCCACTTCAAATATATGCTTCTTCAATTGCCTCTTGCCACGAGTAGACTCGTATTCATATGATGTATTTAATTCTTTGCTTCTTGTTTTTATATCCATGGAAGGAGTATCGAGGCTATCTGAAACAACAATCTCTGTGTCAATAAAATCATTTCCCTAATGATTTGCAATATGTTTAGAAGGTATTTTCAAAGGTTTCCTACCAAGGATTCCACCATAATCCTCTTCCCTGACTACAACCTCCCCACTTTTATGCTCAATACCATGGTCACAACATAAGAAGAAAACACTACCACAACAGAGATACTGATATAGGATGAAGAATACTACCTCTATACAAGAAATATTTTCCAAACCTCAGCAAATGTACACAAATCGTGTTCAATCCTGCTTGAATATTTTTCCCTAATGAAGCTCAGGAAGAAATTTCTCTTTGTCACGCTTGGGACACCTCATTAATTACAATATGTTCAAAATTTGAAGGGGATTTCAATGCCGCCAATCTCATAGCAATTTATTTCCCTAAAATTTTATCCTCTTCTTCATCAACCAGAACCCTATATTTCCTACGAATTCCTTCATTTTCTCTCATTCCGCCAAACAAAGTTGGATCCTTCTCTAGATCATTCTTTGTCCTTCTATCATTATCTATGTCATTTTTTTCCTTTTTATCACTGATTTGGGGTTTGTTGGACTTCATAATTTAGGGTTTTGCAGAAGGAACTTTGAACCTGGAATATCTACCATATAATTCATCATCAATACCAGCGTAATCGAATCCTCCCACATCTCCATATGAAGAATTCACTGATGAGTTTAAGGGTTTTACCAGTATGTTGGAGTTCAGATTCAGTTGCAATGCACTTTCATCTATAACTATGCGAGCAACTACCCTTCTCCTCTCAGCAATCTACTCTAAATTGTGTTGTTGGAAGACCTTCTGTCATTTTTTCAACGTGTATGCTTGCATAGCCCACTAGTATCCCACTGACTTTGTGCAAATTTAATGTACATATTATTTCAACAGTGCGGAGGGTTAAAGTTCATTAACACTACGTCTATTTAGGTTTAAGAAAAAAGAAAAGGAAAAAAAAAACTTGAATTCACCTATTGACCTCAAAAGAGGGAAAATTAAAAACTTAATTCACCCACAATTCGAAAAGTTAAATAATGAAGTTTTTCATAAAATAAATAAAATTAAAATTTTCTAAATATTTTTTAATAAAATTGTTGAAAAATAAATTTACTAATTTGATATGAGGAGCAAAAATGTAAAATTCCTAAACTTTTAAGGATTTATTTCTAATATGGCTATTGCACCAAGAGTTTTGAGGTGCTCTACAACCATGTTTATCAATAAGGTTTTTCAAGCATTCAAGTGAATGGAGGGTAAGGTTTAATAAGGTAGTTCTATGAATGCAAATGTAAGATTTCATGGTATTGGGTAGTCTCCCTGATGAGTAAACTTACTCAACTAGAATGTTGGAAATGTGGAGTGTTATAAAGTCATTAGGGATGGTGTAAGGTTTTGGGATATTGGGATGTTTCCCAATGTCTTAACTCACCTTAGCAATGTCTAAAGGCCCCGACCACTAAAGAATCACAAGGATTAAAACATTATCATAATTACAAAAGAAATCAACCTACAGAGGAATATAATGCCAAGAGTTTATAAGTTTGTATTTTAGAGAAAAATATAGTGTGTTTTTTTAGAATATGAAGTACCTCATGGTCTAGAAATTGAACACATGCAACCAGGTACATTATAATAACATTCCCATATTCCCCCCTACACATGATTTTGAATATTTATCCCAATGAATTCAATTTGAATGTTGTAAGCATGCCACATTTATTGTAGTATTCCCATAACCAACCCCCCATTGATAGCTATTTAGTTTAACATAGTAGTAGTAAGATAATGAATAATTCGACGAAATTTGACAATGGATATAAATTGCAATTTTGACAATAAATATTTACAATTTCGTAAATTTTAATGTTGCAAATGGACTTATAGGGGCCATGAAATCTATCTTCACTGTTAAAATTTATGAAATTGTATTTCATTTTACAATTTCGTAAATTTTAACATTGCAGATGAATTCAAATACCCCCAAATACAATTTCATAAATTTTAATGCAACATATGGATTCAAGTACCCCCTTAGTCATTGCAAACTAATTACTCATTAGAATTATATTAATTTCCCTCACTTATAGTCTAGTTGTGACCCACTTTATGAATGTGTTTGATAGGGACTTTTTGACAAACACTTTGTGTGTGACTATTGCAACTGCCTATAAAATTTTAGAATACTATAGTACCCTTTTTATTTTTTTACTACGTGGTTTTAGCAAGCAAGAATATATGGCATTTTATGTGGTACAAATAGGAAATTAACAACATCCAATAAAAAATATTAACTACACTTCATATCTGCAATTTGTTTGAAATAACAAGTTGCATGCCTGGAAAATGATGGAGCAAGGGTCGAACGATACCTTCAGCCCACAAATCCAAAAGTTGACGTGTTTTTTGGCCATGCATTGGATGCATTTGGTAAGTCTACCGTTGGAGGAGGCGCATTCGAATGGTTGGTTCTCGACGGGAAGTAGGGTTATGATGCTTCTAGCTAGGTATCGATATGGTACTAGTTCTAGTACCTAATTCGTAATTGACGTAGGAACCTAATTTTCCTTTGGAACATGATTAACCGGGTTTGCTTCAATGGTGCAGCAGGGATAAAGATGGTCAAGATAAAATTCATGCAATTGCTTTGTTGGACCTCTGAAGATCAAGGTGCATGGCACCAATATTACCAATAGAAGGTATCCAATTTACAAAATTTCCACTTCATTGTCAACTTTTCAATTTTCCATGACACAATTAAAAATGACTAATTCGTATTCTTCTAGCTAGTCATTTTTTATGTCGTGACTAAATTAGTCATTTATGTTAGTCATTTTAAACTCTGTTACTTATTATCTAGTCATATTTGTTAACTGGTGACTAAATTAGTTGTTAATTTTAGTCGTTTATAGTTGGGTCAATCGAAATTTCCCATATTTAGTAGCAAATCACTTGAAAAACCTTGTAGCATCCCCGACCCTCCAACTAGCGAAGAGGATGCTACCATGGCCTTAACCATCCGGGAAACCAGCCCCATGAACATGTGCATTCATAAAATACTGAAACAAAATGCATTGAAGTAGAACATACATGGATACATAATTATTTATCATACACGGCAGAAGCAACATGCATTCAACATGTTCATCATATTCATTAATAGTAATAGGATTGCAGAAGTAAAATGGACAAGATTACTTATCTCATAAAGAACTCGTTCTGCAACCAGCTACGTCGCTGCAATGTTCCACCCAACCATAGGATAGCATGCTCCTAAATCTCTCAGGAATGCTACCACCCCCGAGTTGGGCATGATTCCCCAAGGAATAAGGAATAATCATGCTTACACATAGCCAACGATACACAAAACGCAGCCAAGCCAACACAATTGGGTTTATCAGGCCATCCAGGAGTTGGAAAAGGCTAAATTCTAAGCTGGTGAGCTCATTACAGAGCTAGGGACACCTACACCAGAACTAGCCTGACTTCTATGACACCCACACACACCCAACACAAGGAATCAGTCATTTTTCTGCTACACAGTCCCTCAGGCACTGACTTCCCTTCCAGTGCTATTTAGGGGTTGTGGAGAAGAAAGCCAGCCCTGTAGCTTTGTCTGTGTGGTTTCCAAACAGACCAGGTTTATCAAGCAAACCAAGCCCCCATCCCTGCTCCCAACACACTCCGAAGACCAACCATTGCACACATGCAATCAATCAGCAATTACAGCTTAGACAGGGAAAAAGACTCCTGAGTCATTCTTGGCCCTATCATGGCCAAAATGACTCCCAAGAAACATACTGCAATCTCAAAACATATCAGCAACACAGTTCACAACATGGGGAAAACAACAGCCCCTCCTGGACAACGAAGCAATCGAAAAAGACTTACACAGACCGCAAATGGGGAAGAAGATACAAACTACCAACCTGTGCATGAGGGAAATTGACATCAGACCCTAGAATTTGGATGGAAAACATGCTAGATACCACTCTGTGAAAATGTGAATGACATCCGAAACGGCTCCATCTTCCTGGTTACGTGAGACCAAACCGAGAAAGAAGATGGTGCGAGGGAACAATCAAACTACCATCCCTGCGTGAGGATGAACAGACTATGGAGAGAATGGCGTAGTAGTGGAGAGAGTGGAGAGTCTGTGGGAGTGATGGCGGTGGTTGTTTTTCCTTTCCAACATGAGATTCAACCTACTGGTGGAGTGTGCATGTGGGAAAGGACTGACAATCCTACCACACTCCATTCCCATCCATAACTGCCCCAACTAATAGCAGAAATTTTTAATGGTGGTGGTTGGATGAGACAAGGGAGGATGAGCAATCAAACATGGTGGTGACACATGGATTTTCCTCCATAGCCCCAAGGTTTGACAATTCCCCCCCTTATCCTTGTAAGAATCATGCCCTTTTCATTATGGTTGCAGTGAGCATAGCTGGTTGGGTTCATTTAATTAAAGATGTATATTCACATGATGAAAAAACTTGATATATGTCGTATACAATGATAGACCATCGGTAGCGATTCCGTTCGCCAAAACATGACACAACTAAATCGATGGTGGGGATTTTTCCTTTAGCTCCACACCATGATTCATTACAATATATACATCATGTACATTTAATGCAATGGTGTAAAAACTGGGGTATTACATTCCCCTCCACCTTCAATAGCACTATCCTCAGTGCTGTACAAAATTTGAACAAAATGCTACACTAGTATCGCCTCAGTGATCTGCAGAATTGAAAAAAAATGGATGTGCCAATTGCATGGCATCCTCCAGCTCCCACGTAGCCTCTTCAGGTCCGTAGTGCTCCCATTGCACCTTTACCTGCCCTATGGCCTGGTTCCGGAGCATTGTGACCTTCCTGTCAAGGATGCGCATTGGCTCGGTTTGGAACTCTCCCTCGAGTTTCACCTGAATCACATCCCAGTTTATCACATGGTTAGGATCATGTACATATCTCTTAAGCAAAGAAACATGAAAAGCATTATGAGCCCTAGTGCTAGCAGGCAATGCAAGTCTATATGCAACTAGCCCTATTATTTCAAGCACTTCAAATGGCCCACAATATCTTGGTGACAGCTTGGCACAACTTCCAAGCTTCAAGAAACTCTTCCTTGCCCTCACTCTAAGGTAAACATGATCCCCAACACTGAACTCCCTGTTCACCCTATGCTTATCTGCATAGCTTTTATGCCTGTCCTGTGCTGCTTTCAGATTCTGCCTGATCTTTACAACCTCTTACTCCATTTCCTTGAGCAATTCTGGTCCAAGCACAACTCTGTTCATGGGATTATCCCAAGTCACTGGTGTCCTACACCTTCTTCTGTACAAAGCTTCATACAGACTCATCCCCAGGGATGCCTCCTGTCCATTGTTATAAGAAAACTCTACCAAGTGCAAGTAATCTTCCCACTTGGTTGGTTTGTCCATCACGTACATGTAAAGCATATCTTCAAGAATCTAATTAACTCTTTCTGTCTGCCCATCTGTTTGAGGATGGTATGCAGTGTTGAAGTTTAGCTTTGTACCCAAATCTGCAAACAACCCCTTCCAAAAGTTGGAAGTGAACTTGACATATTTGTCAGAGACTATTGCCTTCGGCAACCCATGCAATTTGAAAATATCCTTCATGAAGATCTTTGCAATGTCATCAGTCTTATGCGTAGACTTAATTGGTATAAAATGCACTTCCTTTGTCAACTTTCCCACCACAACCATGATGGAATCATGTTATCTCCAAGTCATCAGCAATCGTGTAATGAAATCCATGGAAATAACTTCCCATTTCCATTCTGGAACTGGAAAAGGCTGCAACAAGCCTGCTGGATGTTGATGGTCAACATTTACCTTTTGACATTTCATGCACCTTGAAATGTACTTAGCCATATCCCTTTTCATTCCTGGCCAAAAGTACTGCTTTCTAGATGTAGCAATGGTGACCAGAATATGGAACTTGATGGATTTCATCCATAATAACTCTCCTCAAACCTGCTACATTCGGAATATAAATTCTACCTTTATAAGTGAGAAGTCCATCTTCTTCCAATTTATATCCCTCATACCTCTTCTCAAGACCTTGCTATTGCAATTTTTCTTTTACCTGCTTATACAATTCATCTCCAGCAACATGACTAACAATCTGTTGCCTCAAATCTGATTGGAAAATACTAAGAGATGCCACATGCATTTCCTGCACCTTCCTACTGAGTGCATGAGCTACCTTATTCTCTTTCCCTTTTATGTGCTTGATTTCGAAATCAAATTCATATAAAAATTCCAGCCATCTTGCTTGCCTAGCATTCAGAGTAGGCTGATCAAATAGATACTTTAGACCACAATGGTCTGTTCTGAGCTCAAATCTTCTACCAATCAAGTAATGTCTCCACATCTTGAGGGCATGTACTATGGCTGCAAGCTCTAGATCATGCGTGGCATAGTTCTTCTCATGCTCCTTTAGCTTCTTGACTCATAACATATCACGTGGTTGTCCTGCATAAGGACTCCTCCAAGCCCTTGTCCACATGCATCGATACACACCACAAAATCTTTCTCTGGGTCTGCAACTTTCAATACGGGTGCACGGGTGAGAAGATTCTTCAACCGTTGGAAACTTTCTTCACACCTCGATGTCCATTCGAACTTCATCCCCTTCTTTTGCAAAGAAGTGATGGCATATGCAACTTTGGAGAATCCCTCAATAAACCTCTGGTAGTATCCTGCAAGTCCCATAAAAGATCTTACATCTGTCACATTTCTTGGAGTAGGCCAATTCATAATGGCTTCAATCTTTTCAAGGTCCACAGATATACCCTCCTCTGAGATAATGTGACCCAAATACTGAATTCTATCTCTATAAAAGTCACACTTTCTTAGTTTTGCATACAGCTGATGCTCCCTGAGCAACTTCAATGTCAATATCAAATGTTCTCCGTGCTCTTCCTCATTCTTAGAATAAACAAGAATGTCATCAAGGAAAGAAAGAACAAAATTGTCCAAATACCTACTGAAGACACTATTCATATGGCACATAAATGTAGCTGGCGCATTTGTGAGACCAAATGGTACCACTACAAACTCATAATGCCCATACCTTGTTCTGAAGGTTGTCTTATGAATGTCTTCATCCTTGATTCTCACCTGATGGTAACTAGACCTCAAGTCGATTTTGGAAAATACCTTTGCTCCCATCATTTGATCAAAGAGGTCATCAATCCTAGGCAAAGGATATTTATTCTTCACGGTAACCTTGTTCAACTGTCTGTAATCAATACAAAACCTGAGTGTACCATCTTTCTTCTTTACAAACAGAACTGGTGCTCCCCAAGGAGACACACTCGGCCGGATATACTTATTTTCCAACAACTCTTGAAGTTGCATCTTCAACTCTAGCATCTCTAGTGTGCTCATCCTGTAGGGTGTCTTGGACATTAGTGCTACTCCTGGCACAAGTTCAATAGTGAAATCAATGTCCCTCTTTGGAGGAAGCCCTGGAATCTCATCAGGAAACACATCCCTGAATTCCTGTAACACCTAATAGTCCTCCAACCTAGGAGTTTCGTCTCCTAATGTCTCCAAAATATGAGCTGCATACAACTGGAAACCTTTCCTACAGAACTTCTTTAACTGCATTGCTGAAACCTGCCTTACTGAAATCACCTTTGGGATACCTTTCACAACTACTAGGTTCCCTTCTTTATTCATGCATTTGAAAGTCTTATTAATGTAGCAGTCAAGCTTTACCCTGTGAGCTTCTAACCAATCCATTCCAATGAGAACATCATAGGAACCAAGTGGTAGAACATTCATATCTCCACAAGTGACCAACCCATTCATGACCAATGGGCATTTCTCCACCACTTCACTAACCTTTCTCTTAGTTCCAGTGGCTAGCTGAACTAACCAAGACTTCCTATGCTTTACTTTCTTAAAAGCACAAATCTCCACTACTCTAGGAGTAATGTAATTGTGAGTAGAACTAGGGTCAATCAAAATAGAAATATATTGTTCCACAATCTTACCTACTACTTCAACCACAGTTGACTGGTGATCTACTTGGCGGTCCTCTAGTGCTGCATAAATCCTAGGGACTACCCTTGCTACTTGACCCAATGTTTCTGCTTCTTGAATGTTATAAGCTAGCCTTGCACTCTCATTCTCGATGGACAATTTCTGTGCATGTGGGGTCCTCCACATTTCCAACATTGAAGTGGTCCTCTATTCTGTTGTGGATCCTTAGGCTTTTCTCCTGTCACTCCAACTGGCTTACTCGCAGCTTGGGATGGCTGCTTTTGTTGATTCCTGAAGTTAGAAGGTTTGAAACCTTTCTTTCTTTGGTCAAACTTCTCGTTCTTCTTGTCCTTCCATGCCTTATGGTAATCCGGCCTACCTTTGCTTTGCTCATAGCAATACTTAGCCTTCCTTATTGCTTCTTCAAGAGTTCTAGGTTCATAAAACTCAATTCTATATTTGTAAGACTAAGGTAACCCACTCAGAAAACATTGGACCTTCACTTTTTCATCTCTGATGTACCAGACATACCTCAATAGCTCCAAAAACTTATTTGCATACTCTTCCATGGTCCGCTGTCCCAATCTCAGCTCATGTAACTCCTTAATCTTGTCATCATAATACCTGTCAGAGGGGTATTTCTGCTTGAAATACTTCTTGAACTATTTCCACTTAAGTCTCCATTCACTAATCCTCTTTACTTGCTTGAAGTGTTCCCACCAAATGGATGCCCTTCCATTCAGATTGAATATGGCAACTCTTGCCTTCATGTTTCATGAATAATCATGCACTTGAAAGTACTTCTTTATCCCAAGAAGCCAAGCTTCAAGTTCTTGTCTAGTCTTTACCTCACCATCAAATGAAGGAGGTTTAGCTTTCTTAAATTCATCTCGAGAGCGATCCCTATGGTGTCTCCTTATTTTTCTTTTATGAGAAGAAGAGCTTTAATCCCCGCTAGATTCTTCGAAGTCCGATGACCCGCTATAAGTCCTTCTCCTTCTCCTAGTACTGCTTTTGCTGCCCTCTGGTCTTAATGTACCTCGTCTAGAGTCTATCTTTCTTTGCAAGTCTGTTAAACTCTGCAACATTGCAGCATTCAGCTGATGTTGCTCTTCCTGGGCTTTGATCAAGCTTCTCATGGTGGCTGCAACCTCGGATGGTGTCTCTTGGAATCTCCTTCTATTGGACTCAATGTCATCATTCCCATTATGGACATTTTCTCCCATGGGATCTTCTACTCGCTCGTAAGAATCCCGAGCATCATACCCATCATGGGTTCTCATGACTGAACCACCTCTGGCTTTACCACACTGTTCCTTCTAGAGTATTTCTCTTGGAAGTTATCTAAAGTTCTGCAAATGTGTTCATAGCAAACTGTTAGATGCACAATATTAATATAAATCAAAATTACTTACCTTTTCTTCTGGAATTTCATAAAACAACAATTATGCAAAAGCACCGAAATTTTTTTTCCTATTTCATATTCAGCTCTATGACCCACTGTCAGTCAACTGAAATCTGCTAAAATAGTTAGAATTTTCTAAGAAAATTCCCACTTCAAAAAACCCAAAGTTTCCTTCTCTTCATCGAGTCTCTTCTACACTAATTTTCCGGCGTTTTGGCGGGCAAATCGCCAAACTTTCGATCTGCATCAGCGACCAAGTTGATTTTGCATCGGGTGCATAGTCCTTTGAGTATCCACAATGATGGAAAGTGTTCTTACTTCGGCCTTTGCGGGAAAATGTCTAGACTTCTAATCGATGATGTTAATGACTATTCTCCTTAAGTATTTCGCAGCCATAAGTCTATCGACAGTCAGAAGCACTAGTTGTTGCGGCGTCGGAGGGCTCGTTGACTAAGCAGCCGCAACGACGAGTCACCTTTATTGAAATTTTTTTCGATCGGCGATCCAAGTCACTATACTTCCTGTCGTTGTGGTGATCCAAATGGAAACTTACCTCCTCTGTGTCAACGATCGGCTATGTTGTTGCATCGAACGATTAGTCTTCTAGGAAGCCACAACGGCGGAAAGCGATCTCACTGTGGGTTCCATGGACATTATCAGCTGCCAGACCTACTAACCCTTGGGTGGATAGTGTCCTAGACTTCTGCAATGGCAGATTCTCAAACCTTTAACGTACCTGATCCTCAATAACTTTTCGAAGACCTTATACTTAAACAAAATTTTGAAATTTCTTCTCATCGGCTGTCGGAAGTACTAATCACTATGGCATCGAAGATTGAAGCCTCTATCTGTCGGAAGGATAGTTCACTAGATAGTCGCAATGGAAGACATTCAATCCACTAACTTCATCCGACATAGCTCATTGAAAACTGAATTAACTAGGTGTCGGTGAAATAGTTCCATCAGCAGCCGCAACGGTGGCCCACCATCTTCATTCTTCTTCCGATCGGTGGCCAAATATACTAAGGCATAACCTAATCGAAATCGGCAGTCTCTTCTTGTCGGAAGGCTAGTGCTGTAGGCTTCTGCAATGATGGACACATGAACCACTAACTTCCGCCAATCCAAGCAGCTAACCGTCGTCGATCACCGATGGCCTCAACACTTAGACAATTTTTTTGAAATTTTTTTATCTTCTTTTGTCGACGAAAACTTTCTCTACCTTCCGCTGACTCTGTCGGCTCCACAATTCACTAAAACCTTGGCATCAATGAGTGGAAGACTAAAGCATCAGCAGGTTAGTCCGATCAGTAGCTGCAACAGCGGCTTATGATCTTTGATTCTTTCTCGATCGACGATCCAATCCGCTAATGCTTTCCAATCAGTGAACTGATTTTGACCGGCATCGGCAGTCGGAGCTTCTCCCTATCGAAAGACTAGTGCTCTAGGATTCCGCAACGATGGATGCATGAAACACCAAACCTTTGACTTCATCGGTGGTCCATTCAACTAACCTTCTTCTAGCGCATCGACGGTCCAAACCACTAACTTCCGCCGATCATCGATGGTCTCAACAACAAAATTTCGTTGGCGCTGAAAGTCAATATCGGGCGTTTCTTCCACTACATCGAGCCGGTGTTTCGTCGGTCTTCGACTGATCTTTGCCAAAAATACGGCTCCCTCATCCACTAAGTTCCGCCAATGGCCGATGAAAACTTAGAAAATTTACCGCAATTTTCTTCCAACTGTCCTCCATCGGGTGTGCTTCTTCCTAGCTCTCCACTGCATCAGAAGTCCTTCCCACTAAGTGTTCCGATGAACTGACAATTCACACACTTAGACAAATTTGTGAATTTTCCAATCATTCACTAATTTATTTTGGGTAGAAGGAAACATGCCTCTGCTAACTAGTTAGTCATGGCCCATTGAGGCCCATGCTGCAACCTGCAAGCTCTGATACCACACTAGAGCATCCCCGAGCCTCTGATCAACGAAGAGGATGCTACCATGGCCTTAACCATCTGGGAAACCAGCCCCATGAACATGTGCATTCATAAAATACTGAAACAAAATGCATTGAATTAGAACATACACAGACACATAATTATTTATCATACACAGCGGAAGAAACATGCATTCATACAAGCATTCAACATGTTCATCATATTCATTAACAGTAGTAGGATTGCAGAAGTAAAATGGACAAGATTACTTATCTCATAAAGAACTCATTCCGCAACCAGCTACATCGCTGCAACGTTCCACCAAACCATAGGCTAGCATGCTCCTAAATCTCTCAGCAATGCTGCCACCCCCGAGCTGGGCATGATTCCCCAAGGAATAAGGAATAAGCAGGATTACACATAGCCAAGGATACACAAAATGCATCCAAGACAACACAGTTGGGTTTATCAGGTCATCCAAGAGTTGGAAAAGGCTAAATGCTAAGCTGGTGAGCTCATTACAGAGCTAGGGACACCTACACCAGAACTAGTCTGACTTCTATGACACCCACACACACCCAACACAAGGAATCAGTCCCTTCTCTGCTACACAGTCCCTCAGGACCTGACTTCCCTTCCAGTGCTATTCAGGGGTTGTGGAGAATAAATCCATCCCTCTAGCTCTGTCTGTGTGGTTTCCAGACACACCAGGTTTATCAAGCAAACCAATCCCCCATCCCTAATCCCAACACAGTCTGAAGACCAACCATTGCACACATGCAATCAATCAACAGTTACATCTTAGATAGGCAAAAAGACTCATGAGTTGTTCTTGGCCCTATCGTGGCCAAAACGACTCCCAAGCAACTTACTGGAGTCTCAAAACGTATCAGCAACACAGTTCATGACATGGGAAAAACAACAGCCCCTCCTGGACAATGAAGCAACCAGAAAAGACTTACACATGCCACAAATGGGGAATAAGATACAAATTCCCAACCTGTGCATGAGGGAAATTAACATCAGACCCCAAAATTTGGATGGAAAACATGCTAGATACCACTCTGTGAAAATGTGAATGAAATCTGAAACGACTCCTTCTTCCTGGCTGCATGAGATCAAACCGAGAAAGAAGATGGTGTGAGGGAACAATTAGACTACCATCCCTGCGTGAGGATGAACAGACTATGGAGAGAATGGCATAGTAGTGGAGAGAGTGGAGAGTCCGTGGGAGTGACGGCGGTGGTTTTTTTTCCTTTCCAACATGAGAGTCAACCTACTGGTGGAGTGTGCGTGTTGGCAAGGACTGATAGTCCTGCCACACTCCATTCCCAGCCATAACTACCCCAACTAACAGCAAAACTTTTTAATGGTGGTGGTTGGATGAGACAAGGGAGGATGAGCAATCAAACAGGGTGGTGACACATGGATTTTCCCGCATAGCCCCAAGGTTTGACAATTCCCCCCCTTATCCTTGTAAGAATCATGCCCTTTTCATTATGGTTGCAGTGAGCATAGTTGGTTGGGTTCATTTAATTAAAGATGTATATTTACATGATGACAAAACTTGATATATGTCGTATACCACGATAGACCATCGGTAGCGATTCCGTTCGCCGAAACATGACACAACTAAATCGATGGTAGGTATTTTTCCTTTAGCTCCACACCATGATTCATTACAATATATACATCATGTACATTTAATGCAATGGGGTCAAAACCGAGGTGTTACAAACATGTGGTGACTAAAATTTTTAGTCACATAGTAGCTAATTCCTCATTTTGTACTAGTGAATGATACATGCATGCCACAATGATTTCATTTTATATTGGGGAAAATATGAAAAAATAAATGAATACCCAACATGTGGCGAATCAATATGGAAGGTTAATGCTCATTCTGGAAAGTTGCGTATAGGTGTCCCGAGAAAAGTGTTGAGGTATTTCCCTATAGTGACGAGGTTGAAGAGAATGTATAGGTATTATTTTTAACTCTCATAATTCCATTATATAATACACCTTCATGTACTACCAACCTACTAAATAATCATATTCTTTAATCTACTAAGTATTGGAATGTATATATGGTTCTTTTTGTTTTTGTTACAGATGTACATATATTTCGCAGAAAATGAGGTGGCATCATGAGAATGCAAGTAAGGATGGAATAATGCGCCACCCATTTGATATCCCAACATGGAAAACTATAGATTCTAAATGGCCTGATTTTTCTAATGATCCTCGCAATGTATGACTTGCAATAGAAGTGGATGGATTTAATCCTTTTGGAAACTTGAGTAGTAGTCACAGTGTAAGGCCAATAGTACTAGTCACATATAACCTTTCGCCATGGTTATGCATGAAAAGGATATTTTGTTTGTTGTCATTGTTAATACTTGGTCCCAAGAAACCAGGAAATGACATAGATGTTTATTTGGAACCATTGGTAAATGAACTAAAACTAACATGGGATGAAGGGTCAAGTACATACAATGCTCATTCAAGGTCATTATTTAATATGAAGGCTATATTGATGTGGGTAATCCATGACTTTCCTTCTTATGGAAATAGGGTTGGTTACATGACTAAAGGGTTTTGTGCATGCCCTATATGTGGAAGGAACACAGATTCAATGTATCTCAAATGTAGTAGGAAGTGTTTGTACATGGGACATAGGAGATATATTCCAATAAATCATAAGTATCATTCACAAAAAGGAGCATTTAATGGTAAGTATGAGCATCTCATTGCACCTACAATTGTACAAGTGTCATATATCTTGAAACAAAAGGAAGGGAAGAGAGATGGGGGAAGACTTAAAGTACAAAAAGAAAGAGAAATTATCAAAAAGGTGAAAATTCAAATACTAGCTTGTGGAAGAAAAGGTCAATTCTATTTAATTTACCATATTGGGAGGTACGTGCACACATTAACTTAAGGCCTAAAATGTATGATGTTTGAAGGATTTCATTGTGTTTAATTGGAATATATTGTTTAGTTTTTCTTTGATGTTATAATTCATTGATTTTTTATATGATTGGATGCAGAAACTCCTAGTGCATCACATTTTAGATTTAATGCACATAGAAAAAAATGTATGCGAAAGTATTTTTGGAACGCTTCTAGATATAAAAGATATATCAAAGGATGGGAAAATTGCTCGTGATGACTTACACCAGTTGGGTGTAAGGAGGTCACTGTGGCCACAACAAAAAGGAAGAAAAATATTTCTTCCACCCGCACCACACACTCTTTCAAAAAAGGAGAAAGAGATTCTTTGTGGTGTTTTGTTCACGTTAAAAGTTCCAGATGGATATAGTTCAGACCCTAGAAATAATGTATCTATGAAATATATCAAGATTCATAGTATGAAAACACATGATTTCCATGTTCTCATGCAACAAATCCTTCCAATATCATTGTGCCATGTGCTACCAAAAGCAGTTCGAAACAGTATTTGTAGCTTTGCTTCATTTATAGGTGAATTTGTGCAAAAATGGTGGATCCAATAGATCTTGATAACTTACAAGATGATGTTGTCGAAAATTTGTGCTTACTCGAAAAATATTTCCCCCCTTCATCCTTTGATATAATGATACATTTGACTGTACACTTGGTGCTAGAGCATGTTATTGTGGACCAGTTGCATATTGATGGATGCGCCCTTTTGAAAGGTCAGTGAAATTTTATTAAGTGAAACTCCACATAAATTCCAACATTTTATGTGCATATAATAATAATACATTACTAGCAACTCTTGATTCATACTTTTGATTTCACTACAAATTGTGTGTTTTTTTCTAGGAACATGAAAGTTTTCAAAAGTTATGTGAAAAAAAAGAATAGGCCCGAAGGATGCATAGCTAAAAACTACACTGTGGAGGAATCCATAAAATTTTGTGTTGGATATGTTGAAGGTATGGAATATATTGAAAGTATTCCTAGTATAAATGAAGCTTGGGACGATTAAGAAAGAGAGTTTGCACAATATGGGAAGGCCTTATCTAGTGGAACTTCTATTGAATTAGATAAAACTAGTTTGTTACAAGCCCACAGATGGTTCTTGCACAACATAGATGAAATTCAACGTTGAATAGAGTAAGTAATAACAACATCCTTATGAAATCATTTTTTATTGTAATATATCACAATATTTTCATAAATTGTTTATTGACATTACTTGAAAATAGGATGCACTTGACAAAAATTGTCAATAGTAACATCCAATCCCAAAAAGATGAAGTCTTACTACAAAATCTCAACAACCAACAATTTAGTGATTGGTTAAGAAAACATGTAATGATATGTTATTCATATTAGATTTAATTGAACTTCAATGGTCAAGACTATTATGATGTACGAAGGTGGGATTCTTTTAATATATTTTGAAATTGCATGGTTTTCTAACGACATTTAAAAATTTAAAGGTGGAAGGAAAAGAAAATATTTTTGATACCCTTAAATGGTTTGCACTTGGCCCAAGGACATATGCAACTAAGTATGATGGCTACTTAATCAATGGGTGTATGTTTCATGTTAAAAGCATAGAAAATTTCAGGGCCACCCAAAAAAGTGGTGTGTGCATAGATGCACAAACATTAATGAGATCAAGTGGAAAGGATAAAAACCCTATATGTCAAACGATAACATATTATGGAGTGATTCAAGAAATAATTTTATTGGACTACTATTTGGCACAGTATTCATTTTTCAAATGTGATTGGATTGATGCACACAAGAAGAATGGAATGAAAGTTGATGAAATTGGTTTCACCATGGTGAATATGAAGAGATGCTTGAGTAAGGATAGAATGCAAGATGATCCATTTATTCTAGCATCACAAGTGAAACATGTATTTTATGTACAAGATCCATTAGAGAATGATTGGTGTGTAGTTTTGACATGCCCTCCGAAGGGACCAAGAAATTGTAATAGATATGAATTGGAGTATCAAGATTTATCAAGTGTTGCATATTTTGAAGGGACGAAAGGCAAAGAGGATGAAGCTATAGGTGATGGTGGCATGGAGTATGTTCGACAAGATTGTGAAGGCACATGGTCGAATGTTGTTTAGTAAGTAGCATGCATGATTTATTTATCAGTTCTCATTTAGATTGTATCTCTCAAAATTTATATCTTATATTATTACTTGGATTTACCTTTCATGCATATATTTTTGTTTCGCTAATGTTTATGGATTTATCTTCTCTATTTTATTGTGTTATGTAAATTTCATTTATTTTTACAGTAGATAGATTGGATGTGGGGAAATGAGAGTGATGTGAGGCGGGAGGGGGGGGGTGTTGGGGGGGGGGAAGGGGCCATATGAGCTTCAACCTTCACGTGGATTTCCTTGTTTAGTAGAGAATAAGATATTCTTGAAACCAAGAGAAGATCATTCAAGTATTACATTTTGTTTTTTTAGAATTTCATATATGTTATGCCCTTTTTTACATATATATATATATCAATCACTTATATGAACATACCATTTTGTCATGATATATGCAGGTCTTCGCAATGGAAAGGAATATAATGACAATTTGTATCATTCTCTAATGCATATTTTTAAGTTATCACCATAACAAATTTGTCAATTATATATATTATTGTCATTTCATTGATTGTAACATGTTTATTTATTCATTTTAAGTACAATTGTACTTGTCTATTTTATGAATTGATTTTATTGCACATTTGTTGAAGGAAAAAAGTTGATTGGAGGATAGCTATTGAACACAGGAAGGTAGTGTAATGAACAATATTGAAATTATTTGATTACAACATATTTATTTACGACCATAAGTATACTCGATTGATGGTGTAACAACTAATTTGTGTGAAATATTTGTGTAAAGAATAGAGGACGCCAAGATCATCTGACGTTATTAGCATCATAGCTAAACTTTGAGGTATAGATCCTTATTATCAATACAATTTCATCATTCTTTGGGAGTATCACTTATAGGTTTCCTTTAGGCATTGGGAGTATCACCTATAAGTTTCCTGAAGCTGCCCTAGCCAATATTAAATAATTTTACGTAATGTAGTTAGCAATCCCTTCGACTACTTTTTAGTTGTTTGTGGCTATTGGTCGTAAATAACGTTTGTTTTAAGACATTAATATCAAACTATATATATGAATTGTATCCATATTTTTTGTTGAAAGGTGAGAAATTGAAGCACTTGTATAATATTTCAAAATGTATCCACCTTTTTTTTAATTAAAAGTATTGTACTACTACATAGTCACTTAATTACATTTTGAATAACAAATCCAGAAAAAAAAATCCAAAAACCACCTACCCAGTTCTGACAAGCTTTACATTCATCCCAAAACAGAACCACCCATCCTGAAACAAAACAACCAAATTGTTCATGGCATGCCCCATCCTGATTACATACATAAGCTTCCCATAAACCAAATCACTACACGAACCACTAACAGACGACTAAACAAGACATAACAAAAGAGCCAAATTGTTCATGGAGTGCCTTATCCTGATTACATACATAAGATACCTATAAATCCTATCACTACTAAAAGCACTAATAGTAAACTGAACAATAAATAACAAGAGAATAAACATAGGAGACTCAAACCCAGCCCTGGGTAGACACTCCTAGAGAGGAGCATTATATCCTCTTCATCTTCCTAGAGGGCTCC
Organism: Pseudotsuga menziesii; assembly: GCA_001517045.1. Taxonomy (NCBI): domain Eukaryota; kingdom Viridiplantae; phylum Streptophyta; class Pinopsida; order Pinales; family Pinaceae; genus Pseudotsuga; species Pseudotsuga menziesii. The sequence continues at coordinate 3,046 of LPNX010964513.1, read as the reverse complement.
TTGGCAGTCGTGTCGATTGACTTGGCCATGCTCGTCCCTCCAACCTTTTCCTACTCCATCCTTGGGTGGAAGAATTGAATCCCCATCTTTGAGTCCATGATGTCTCTCTTATTTTGCATTAGCTGGAAATTGACGATGTGCTCCTTCCAAACTCTCATGAGTTCTTCACGCCCTTCCCATTTTGCAGTAGTGCTAAGTGAAGAGTGCACTATTGGGATATTGTTAACCCAATAGAACATAAGAAATTTGTCATAGGTTGAAACCATCCTAGATGTATTAATAGGGTCACCACCCAAGGTTCAGCCTCACGGCATAGCTCCTCTTGGGGAATGGCCTTAGCTTCGTCCCATAAAAAGTTTGCAACTAATTCAATTTCATTGCAGGTCTCCAGAGGAACAAATTCTTTGAAGAAGTCAGTATCCTCGTGAACTTGTATCTAGGCTCTAGTCACAAGAACCTTGTCGTGATTGTCAGTTGAGACTTCTCCCAACCCCAAGATTCCCCTCTAAGAGAGTTTTGGAGCCATGGAAAAAACCCAGGAGGTAGACTCTTCCCCAGGCACTAGTGCTTCAGAGAGGAAAACAAAGTCACGATACCTTTTGACTAGGATGGAATGCACAGACAGAAAATAGGCTGGGATATAGAAAAGAGGCTAGGATACTCCACATAGTTCATTGAGTAGAGGGTGGACCTGCTTCAGAATATAAGGGTGGCAGCCACCTCACCATCATAACGATTCTATAATTGACCTTCATCATCCTGGATTCATCCTAGATAGGAATCCTAAGAGTGTTAAAGACCATATATGTTCTGTGCTACGAATTTCCCTTCTCCATCCCTTCAAGCCTGAAACCATACTTCCCAGCACGCGCTCATGCATGGCTAGGATCATCGTCTGCAACTGTACTTCCCAACATGCGCTCACGCATGGCAAAAATATTACACAAATATTACCATCTATGAACTGGATTACATAATGATTTTGTGCCCAGCTTCTACAATTAACTCTCTTTCTATTTCATCGACAAAATGGACTAACAACCGTCAGATCTAGATTGAAGGTGGACTTAAATTTTTATAGGGATAATTTTATAAAGTATCGCGCCAGTTAGGAATTTCTTCTATAGCATCGTTCTCCCAGTGAAATAGTTCTCTGTCATTGATCTGCAACAAGATCATTCTTAATCGTTGATCTTCTTCATCCTTGCAACAATTAGTTTCCAACTTTACAACTGATTCACCCTTAAATTTCTCACTACTTAGTCAGCAAAATTCCTCTTTAGTCATTGATCAACTCACCTTTTAATCACCATCATTGAATTGTAACCTCGTTAACCATCTCTCCTACACCATGGATCTTCCTTGCAATGCACAGCTAAATGTGACTTACTATGTGTAAATGTCAATACTCAAGAGATTTCTTCATTCAACTAACCATACATTCAACGTGGTCATAAGATATGATTCAAATGGGAAATTGCTTCCATATTCAATCAATAAACTCAATTAAACCAAAAATGCAGGCATACAATTTTGTTTCAAATAGTTCCTTTATCTAAACCTAAATACAATGGATCGATCATTACAAATAGAGACATCTCTCTCTCTCTCTCTCTCTCTCTCTATGTAAGCTCCAAGAGTCTAAACTCTGAGCTTGTTCCTCTTGATCGAACCTTCCTCGAGCTAACTAAGCTCCAATAAGCTACCTAAAAGCTTCTGTGAACTAACAAGCTCTGTCAGCTAAAGCTAAGCTATCCATATAAATGACTCAACTGGATTAAATAAAACTCTTACTATGTTTTCCACATCCTTCAAATAAGGAACAAAGCCCTTATTCGACTCTACTATCCTCAATGACTTACTATGCTTGATATTTGTTATTGTCGAGTAAGGTAAACAAGCAACTCACTTTATTTTTTCTTACTATGGTTTTTTTATTTTGGAAAATTATTGATGAAAACTGTTAAGGATTAGAGTGAAGAAGGAATATCATGCATGTGGATCATTTCTGCATTCAGAGTGACTTATGAGAATCTTGTAAATTGGATATTTTTCCCTGCATTAAGATTTGGTAAGCATTAAAATTTTGTTGAAATCATGGTTGTGTAATAGTTAATTTATTGACCACCTTACAAATTGGGGTGATATCATATGATATTTGTATAAGATTTACTTTATAATTGTATAAATGGTAACTAAAAGGATATTTCTACTATTTATTTGTGCTACATCTTTAGAATGGGAAACATATTAACTTTGATTTTGACTTTGGGTCCAAAGAAAAATTAGTGGATTATGCTCTTGGCTATGGAAAAAACTACAAGGGAGAAGGGTTTAAATACATTAAGGAGTGCTTTGAAAATGGAACACTTCATGTCATTGGAATTTTGAGTGATGGTGGTGTTCATTCACGATTAGATCATTTGTAGGTATTCTATACCTATAAATTCATTATTATGAGTTGTTTATCTTAGAAAAGATTATAGATTTAACCATGCTATACAATTTGTAATCTTTGTATTTCTCCATACTCAGTTGAATGTTATTTATATCACTAGACTAGATTGAGTTGGGTCTAAATAGGTTATAATTGTAGAACCCATCGATCTAGTTAGATGTTCACTTCTAGAGTATGTGTATGAACTTGAATGCCAACTTTGTCCTATAAAACCTTTATGTATTATTGTTTTCTTTATTGAATCAATGATGCATATGAAACCTTTCAAGTTCAGCCAACTTATAAAGTCAGATCCATTCAGACTACTTTCTTAGGTCTATTTAGTAAGAAACAATGTTGGGATTATATGTATTTTCTTAGAATTACAAATTATGCAATCTTGGTGTTAATATTTCCCCTTTCCCCAATTCTTAAAGGGTTCTATCTCAATGGTAGAGCGCTTGATTTACAAGTAGGAGGTTGAAGGTTTGATTCCTTCGTTCCCTAATGATATTGCAATATTGATGTTTTAAATAAAATATATTTTATTATGATTTATTATGGCTACAAGGGGGGTTCATAACCACCCCCAAATGTTTGTAAATCATT
>LPNX010964512.1:608613-625702 GCA_001517045.1 Pseudotsuga menziesii | reverse complement strand
GTAATATTTTCATGGTTTTTTTCAAAGAAAAATGCATATATATCATTCTACCATAAAACAAAAAACACCCCCTTTAAGAGTTCCAAGCACATTATATATATATATATATATATATATATATATATATAGCTTTTATGTTGAAAGATAACCATAAAAGTCTTTCAAGATTTTGAAATATAGCTTCATTCTATCCAATAATATCTTATATGATCTTCGAAGTTCCCAAAGAGAAAAAATCCAATACATAACATATTAGAGTTCCATTAATTCAAAATGGGACCTAACTTTTATATAATACTTAAAACTCAAAAAAATACTTCAAAATATCATGAATATATGTAAAGACATTACCATCTAATTACTCTTTCAAATAAAACAAACCTACAAGAAGAAATAAACTACCTTTGGACATAACATTAATCTTTCTATGAGAGATCAAGTTGAAAAATCTTAAGAACTTATATTTAATTATAATTATTTTATGGTTTAAGTAAAGATAGTTTATTTATCTTTATTTTATATTTTTAAAATAAAGAATATATATATACAATTTTTTTTTTTATATATAATCAAGTACTTTTTCTATCCAAGAGTGAAAAATTAAATTTAAGTTTAAGTTTATAACATTTATCCTCTCTAATTACCCACTCATTAAAAATAATTTCTTTCTCAAAAAGTTTATATTTAATTATAAATAAATATAAAATTATTTATTTATTTTTCACCGATTAAAAATCTATATTTAACCATAAGAAAATGAAGTTGTTAACTGAGAATCTATTAACTTTTCCTATAATTAAAAAAAACTTTTAATGCAAATAAAATAAATTATCAACAAACCACTTATTTTGTACTTAAAAAAACCTCAATTAATTTTTTTTTATTCAACCAATAAATATTTCCAAAATTGAAACATATAATATGCACTTAAAATACTTAAATTTGATATTAAAATATAATAAATAACAATTCAATACATACAAAGAATATAAATATGAATTATTTTATAAACTCCTAACATATTTAAATTTTGAAAACATTAACACAATAATATAACATTTGTACTTTCAAATTAAAATAATATAAAATTTATAATATACAATAATTTAAAATATATAATATATATAAAATTTTATTATTAAATCACATATTTATAAAGAAAATAAACCATTGTGATAAAATAGCACATTTATTAAAACAAAACCTTTCATTATATTTTCTTGAAAATCACTTTTAAAAATGCACTGAAACACTTTTATTTAAATTTAAAAATTAATATACGACTCATCAACCATTCAATAAGAAAGCAAAAAATGTCAACCCAACTTGGTTGCAATAAGGCATCATTAATAATAAAATAACATTGTCACAGTTGGTCTTCATTGGCAAAAAAGAATTTGAAATAAAATAAGTCTTATTTTCTTCCACTCCACTCACAAAGGAATTGTGTAAATGGTTTGATCGATCCGAATATTGAATCTCGACAGTCTTTACCGATCCAGAGCTTGGAAAAATACTCAAGATAAATCCTTCTCCTGCAAGGCATTAACACGTCCAATATTGCCCAAAGCAGAACTTCAACGCTGCGCGGTCCACATCGGTCCGTCGTCTGTCACGATATGACACAAATTTTCCAAATTGATTCACAGAAATCTTTATCAAATCTCTACAAACGTCCTCTAATTTGGATTGGACACTGCTTTTCAAGAATATTGGAGTTGATTCCACTGTCAAAGTAAGGGAGAATCGAAGCCAGTCATTCTGGCTTTGCCGATTTGGAGGAGGCTCTTTGGCACGGGAGGCAGAAATATAACCTCCACTTCGTATATTATTTTACAGCAGGCGCCGCGGTCTCGAATGGCATGGAATGCCTTCAAGTATTGCTCGAGGCTACGGATGTTGGGGTCTTTTATGATTTTGCTTGTGGCGGCCATTATCGGTGTCATCTATTATGCAGTTATTATTTCAACTTACGGTCCTCAACTCTTGCGCGGCGGGTCTGAGGGGATTGTAGTGTTCTTTATCGTTCTTGTCTTCCATATACTGTTCCATAGGCTGGCAACATCTCCGTCACTTTGGAGGTGGTTGCAAATAATTCCGCGTTCTCTCAACAGTTTCACATCTTCTATTCCGTCGATCATACCGTTCATGAAATCGGTATATTGCCTGAAAACAAGAGAACCGGGCGCTGCAGAAGCTTCAAATGCCACCAGATTCCTCAGAATCACCTTTGTGTTGCTGTCCAACTTTACTTGAGGAAGGTAAAGCGTGGCGGTTTTATCGCCAAATCGTATTGTGCTGAGGTTGCCATGAGTAGGAAAGAATTTGACTCCAGCCGAGTACAATTAAGCTATAGATGGAATAGCCAGCTGGCCTGGGGCGGGCGGTATGATCTCAAAAGATGGTTCCTCCCCAATTTCGCTTGCATCTTTATTGACTAGAACAGCCAAGATTCTCTTGAACATACTCAGAACAAGAACCAAGGGTAACTTCATCACAAATTGTGTAGGCCTCCGTTTAAGTGCTCGCCTAAGCAACTCCGTCAGAAATCGAACTGGGCCGACATTAACAGAGGAGAGAACTTTTCGTAGGAAACTGCAAGCTTCTGAAATGATGGACTAATCCGCTGGATCAGGCGCATTGTTTCCTTCCTGGCTTGAAATTGGTGTAATGGTGGACATGTCCACCCGGTAACAACCACCGTTTTCTGCATGGGAGAAAAATAATTGGCCCGAGGTCTGAAAAAAACCAGAACAACTGGCTCCTATGACACATGGCGATGTGATATAATTTTTATTTTTTTAATTTTATTATTATGACATCATCTTGCCACATGTCAACTCAAATCCAGATACCAAATCCCAAAGCTGACATCATCTTCTATCCACCAATCAGCTGTTTACAAAAATAGTTTTTTTACAAAATAATTTTTTTTTTTTACAAACCCCTAACTCATACTTTGCAAAACAGGTTTTGATTTTTTAAAACTGCCGCAAAATACACCAAGTCAAAGGAGTTTGACTTGTGAACGATTACAATATACCTCCCTGCCTAGGGCAGGTATAAAAAAGAAGAATGAATATATATATATATATATATCCTCTCCCATCCTAACAGATCCACGGTTAAGATTGTAGTTAACTCAAAGTTAAAGATTTAATTTTGTATCTCATATAATGTTTTGATAATAGTTAACAATATGGACCTCGATTTGGTTAAATACGAAAACCTGTAATTTCGAAGGCACAAGCATAGACCACCCAGCAGTGCCTAATCTCCATTGTTGATAACGGAAGGGTAAAACGCTGGCAAGGAAACATGCAGGCTCTCCGTGGGCGTTTGAGCATTGGTCAAGTTCGTTACTTGTCCACTGCTGCCCGTGATTCTTCTTCCATCGCGAACTCCATTTTAAAAACCCTCAATCTCCGATCCGGTATGACCTTTTTTCTCTTCTTCTTCTGTCAGAATAAGGGCACACTCTTTCTTTTTCTTTTTTACATGTTCATGGGCTTTGGTATATTTGAGTCTCAAATTTTTTTCTGAGAACGCCGATCAAATAATTTATAGAAAACACACGGCCCCTTATTATGTGACATCAATGGCTGCCCCTTTATAAAACAGAATTGCATCTTCACAAAAAAACCATTTTTACAGCAATAATCAAGTCCTCGACTTTGGTACTGTAAATCGGGACATTTAGTAGATAACCCTTGAATTTTCCTGGGTTGAGCGGGGTTGATGGTTTATAATTTATCCAAATAGGATTCACTAAACTAGAGATTATGATAAGAGCCTTAAGCTGGGATTGGTTTAACTATAATTTAGCTGAAAAATTCTCTTCCAAGCTCAAAAATTGTTGTTGCACCTCACAAAGTGTTATTTTGTTGCTGCCCTTTATTTCCCTGTAAAAACTTTTTTAGTGCTTTGGGAGAGGATGGGGCCTTTAAAACTTTTGTAGGGCCTTTTTTTAAGCAATTCTTTTAAGCTCAAAGAGAAGCATCACAATCGGTCAAAAGAGTTCGGGCATTACACGTGACTTGCTTGCATGGCAAAATGACCTTGAAGCTGGAACCACTATAAGCATTCTTTTTATTTTGGCTAAATCAAAATGATTCGACTGGGACTTGGCCCCAAAGCTTTCTAATGCCGCTTAGAAATTGAATCTTGGCGGGTTGATTGATACACCTTTGCCTTCGCCGCTGAACCATGATCCCATCGTCAAAGTAGGACCTTTAGGTGAAAAGAAAAGCAAAAAATGCTTGGGCATTTCCCATAGGTTTTGTGGATGTCTTGAAACCCCCAATCAGTGGGAGACATCCCAAGGATGTCCCTAAGATGATCCTTTGCCACAGGGGACGTCCCAGTGACATCCCCATGTCCTTCTCGATTGATTGGGGATGGTGGAGGATAGGCATTCCTCTCTTCCTAATCTATAGGGGATACTGGAATGCATCCTCGTGGTATGTTGCTAATTGTGTTGACAATTGACACAAAGGAGAAAGAATGCGGCTACTTGTTTCACATAAAGGGCTATGTCAATAGACAATTTCTTCACACTATCTTTGATAACGGAATGCAACAAAATTTGGTCAAACTATGATATTGAATACGTCTGTGCAGGGCTTGGGATACAATTTGTCCCATATAGGATACAAGTACAACCTTGACATGGGGTTGATACATGTCTGGATCTGAATACGACGTATCCATATCTGAAGACAGCCAGGCTACACTCAGGATTATTTGCTGGATATGTTTGGTACATATAATGAGGTTGTATCCCGAAAAAGCTCACTAAAAACATAGAAAAACACAAAAAACTGAGATCCTAAAAAGATCCAAAATCCTAAATTTTGCATTCAAATCCTATTTGTGATTCATCTTATTCTTCATGTTTTGCGAATGTTTGTCTGCAATGAAATGTTTAATACTTCTATCTCTCTATTTATGCCTATTATTTATTAATCTATAATTTAAAATTAGTTGTTTCTCAAACTATACCGATTTTTAGAAACCCTTTTACAAGCAACTTATTTATTGATAGAGAAAATTGGATACACTTGAAGCAATTAATTGCTTCTTTATCTTATGCATTGTGTATGTGACTTAATATATGGAGCCTGACTATCGATCATCTCAAGGAATGGAACACAATTCAAATACAAGATATTGATGATGTGGAGCATTAGTATCGACGAATACATTATTGATGATATGTATTTACTATTTTGGAAGTAATCTGATATGTAGACTCTAGATAGTAGATTGATCACTGATGAGACATTCAATTTGTATGTAATGTTTTCATACTGTCCTAAAGGTTAACACTAATGAGAATTCTCCCTTTTTGGCTTTATTTTTGTATTGATTGTTAATTTACCTGTTGCTCAGAGAGTGTTTGACTCTTGCTTGGAGTATGGCGCATTAGCGGGAGAGAATCTCATGAGGGTTTTTTTTATTCTTAGCCCCTTTTCATTTATTTAGCCCTTAGGAGTTACATTGGATTAAATGAGCACACTACTTAAGTTGGTGCATACAAATATGTTGTGTTGCTTAAAAATATGTGGAGTGGGTGACTTGGCACGTATGGGTGTGTGTCTGCCCATGCTTTGCACATGTGGGGTACACTGCATGAGCTAGTTACTAGGAGAAATGTGCTTGGCAGAAGTTGCAATGTAACTATTTACCTTAGCACATGTAAGGTGCATGACTGGGTTAAGGTGGACATAATCTTAGGATTTGGTGGTGAGCTTTCTTCTAGAGGTTTTTTGTATAACTTCCCCCCTCTCTCTTATTCTATAAAAGGGCATGTGGGCTGGATTCCTTTTTGGTAAACTTTGCTCAAGTAGAGTAGAGTGATGAGTAATGTAGTAGTTTTGCTTGCTAGCTGTTTTGTTTTGCATTGTAAGCTTGGAAGAAACCGTTTTGGTATGATGCATCCTTTTCTGCTGTGATAGAAAGAGATGTGATTGCTGGTGCAAATGAGTGTGCAGATCTGATAATCTCTTGTTTACTGCTGATCCAGCATGCAGTTATGTATTTTCCAGATCTGATTTTTTGTTTACTGTTGAGTTGGTTTATTATGCTGATTCAATAAACAGCTGGTCTGGTGCTGAGCTGAGTTAGCACCTAATCTGATTTTTCAGATCTAATTCATATTCTGTGTAACGCTGGGCCAGTGCTGGGCTAATTAAGTTTGTGAGTGATGATTTCAGCGGGTGTGATGCCTAGAAAGCTTCAATGAATGAAATAGATCCATGCCTATGAGAGTCACCAGGACCTATTGGAGGTCAGTGCGTGTGATGCCCAGGAAACCCCAGTGGTTGGAGTGAGTTTTTATACATGTGAGGTGTGATTTGAACCTATGACAGGTTGCTGATTTTTGGCTGATATGTTTTGTTTAGAGTCGTGACTCAAGGAGTTGCAGGAAAGGATAACTTTGGGATGCCTGGTCTCAAAGAGTGTGACTGACTAGAAGGAGCTTCCAATTTCACCCCTTGTAAAACTTAAAAGTAGGTTGCAAATGATGAATGCAGCTTTGAAGTATAGTTGAAGAAATGTTACAATTCCTTCTGATCCTCAATAGTTTGTTCAGTATGAGAAGAAAGTTGCCAAGGTGAAGACGATCATCTTGGATTTCATGCATGATCACTTGATTCCCCATATCATGGCAATTCGATGAAGGAGATGCATGAGGCATTGAGTTCTCTATACCAATGTCAATGTTTCTTGGAAGTTGCTCCCATACATACACAGCGGCCAGTGGCTTGATGAAGATCACCAACCTTAGATATCCACTCTTTGCAATTAGTATGAAGATTGATGATGAGTTAGTTCCGATTGCACTAAACGGTTTATACCATGGGAAGCTTTTGTGTAGGGCAACCGTGCTCGAGAATACCTCTTGAATTATGACAAGCTTTGGGATGCATTCATCCAAGAAAAAACAAGGCATGAGGCGATAACAACTAGATTCAATGAAGTCTGAGACCTAGCTTTCATTGGGAGGTTGAAGAAATGCAGAAAGAAAAGAGGCCCTAAGAATGGTAAGGAAGAAGAGACATGTTCTCCAACCATAGTGAGAAGGATCTAAGCCATGTGACATGCTTCAAGATGTTTCAAGAAGGGACAATATGCAATCCAATGTCTAGAAAAGAAGAAAGGGAATGGAAGCAACAATAGATGCATTTTGCAAGGAGAGCATAAACTGTAGCTAGAGGAGATGGGCTTGTTAGCTTTCGGGGTTACTTTGAAAGTGCTTACTCCATGTTTGAGGTGCTTCATGAGATTTGGGGTAGATGGTGTATGTCTAGCCCTTGAATGGCCAAAGATGGAATAGCGCATGGGAGATCGTTTGTGATGGATTTGCACATTGGAGATAGCTTACTTAGTGGTTGCTTAATTGTCGCTGGGTGGTTTGTTGGTATTCTTCATTAGGGTGTTAGGGTTCTCTTGACAACTTGGGGGACGTCCTTCATGATGGCCAAATGGAGAGGTTGACTTGCTTAGAGAAGGCCCTACTTTGGAGTAGGAGCATTGTGCATATTGGAGGAGGGGAGCAATCCCTAAATAACATGAGGTTGCTTGGTTTCTTGTTGGAGGCTTGGAGTTGGCTTAGGGACACCTTGGCTACAGCAATGTTCTTTTAGGGGAAATTGACCCAATCAATGTTGCAAACATCAACGATATATTGTCTACATCATGATGTATTGTGATGCTAACCCATTGCCAATATTTTCGAGAGAAAAAATTTGTTCAAATCGTGATTTTTGAAAATATTGCCAGCTTGCGAACAAGCTGGCATATAAGTTGAAATTTTTACCTCTTCACCTCATTTTGCAATTTGTGAGGGGGTTTGAGAAGAGAGGAGGTTTCCACCATTTCTCTTGGAGTTAAGGACTAGAAGTACCGTGTTCCCATGTGCCATAACCAACTTAGTGTGGATTGGTGATTGATTCCCATTGGTGGTTTCCACATATGCGGGTATGTGTAACCATTTCTACTTTTTGTTTTGCTTTTTTTTAAAAGATTTTTAATAGGGTGAGGGTTTTCCATCAGTTTTCCCCTTGCCAAATTTGTAAGGGTAAATCTACTATGTAAAATCTAGATCTGATTTTGTTATTTTTTACATTTTTTTTTAAAATTTCAAAGTATCTACTATCGTCTTTGTTCAATCTTGAATCTTGATTTTAATTTCCATTTTTCTTTGCCCTAGGTTGAAGCATTGTCGTCTGAAAAATTAAAATATTGAAAGCTTTGGACTCTATGTGGGTATATGTAACTATTTCTTCTTTTTTTTTTTGCTTTTTTTAAAGATTTTTAATAGGGTTAAGGTTTTCCATCAGTTTCCCTCTTCTTGCCAATTTGTAAGGGAATATCTACTATGTAAAATCTAGATTTGATTTTTTTTTATTTTTGGCATGCTTTTTTTTCCTTGAAATTTCAAAGTATCTACTATCTTCATTGTTCAATCTTGAATCTTGATTTTAATTTCCATTTTTCTTTGCCCTAGGTTGAATCATTGTTGTCTGAAAAATTAAAATATCGAAAGCTTTGGACTCTATGTGGGTGTATGGTGATCCATTGGATGGGCATAATTGACAAAAGTTGAATTGTAAGTTGTGTGGGAAGGAAATTACAGGAGGAATTAAACAGTTAAAATACCGCCTTGCACAAATTCCAGGGCATGAAGTGGGAATTTGTGAAAAAGCAACCACATAAGTCATTCACATCGCTAATAAATCACTTCAGAATATGAGTAGGAGATATGTGAGGGCATTAGTGAGAACTGAGGTTGCGAGAACTAGAAGTAAGAGCTTTACCTCAGCCTCATCTTCCAGTTCCACAATGCCCTCAATGGCCTCAACTTTCTTTGTTCCAATAATGATAGCTAGTGCCAACCTTCTATCAAGTCAATGGTTAAAATAAATAAGCAAGAAGTAGGCAAGCTTGTGGGTAGGTATTTTTTATGGAGTGACATTCCTTTCAACATTGCCAAGATGCATTAAGGGGTTGTGAGAACTCACCAGATGCATTATGATGTCAGATGGTTGGACTAATAAGAAAGGAAGAACCATTCTTAATTTCTTGGTTAATTGTCCCATGGGTAGAATGTTTATTAAATATGTTGATGCATTTGCATATATTAAAGATGCAACATTATTATGTAAGTTGTTGGATGGGTTCATCCATAAGATAAGTCTGCAAAACGTTGTCCAAGTCAGAAGGGACAATGCTGCTAATTATGTGGCTGTTGGCAAGTTGCTTATGTTGAGGTATTCGACCTTGTTTTGGACTCCTTGTGCTGTTCGTTGCATTGGTTTAATTTTTAGAGGATATGGGCGAGATTGCTTATATCAATGATATTGTTGAATCAGCTAGGAACATCACAAAATTTATATATAATCATACATATGTGCTTAGCTTGATGAGACAATTCACAAATAACAAGGACTTCGTGCATTCGACAATCACACGTTTTGCCATTAGCTTCATTTCACTTTAGTTTCTCTTGGTTTCTATGGAGGAGGTGAAGAGAATGTTACTTTCAGATGAGTGTCATGCATTATCATTTATCAATAAATTGGAGGGGCAAACCATATGTAGGCTAGTGTCATACCAGGCAGTGTTTTAAAAACCAGCCGAGTCCAAGTTCAAGTTGGCCGAGTTGGCCAAGTTGACCCCTGGCCGAGCTAACTCGGCCTGCAACTCAGCTCCGGTGGCCGATTTTATAGTTAGTCGGCCGAGTTAGGGTCCGAGTTGGCCGAGTCGGCCGAGTTGACCGAGTTGCAACCCGAGTCAGCCGAGTCAGCTATGGCAGACATCCATAAGAATGCAGACTCCAAAATAACATGTTTATTTTTTATTTTAAAGATTTTTCTTATTCTAACCATAACCTAATGCCATAAGATGACCCCCTGCCCCTCTATTTGCCTCACACTTCTGCTGTAAGATGTTTGTGAGCATTTGGCATTATTGTTGTTTGGATTCATGGAGCCTTGGAGGAGTGTCCAACAGTGAAGAACAATCAACATGATTGGAGGAGTTGGACTGTTGGAGACTGGTTTTCTATTACCTAGATGTAAGTTAGCTTCCAGCTAGCCATTTTTTCTTTTTTCTCATTAAATTGACAAATATCAGTCATGTTTTCTATTGTTTGCTGCCAAAATAATAATATTTTTTTCTCTTTTCTTTGCATGTTTAGATTTCCTTTGGATTTAGATTCTAGATTGGCCCCAAAAGGAAAAGATCAGGCATGGATCCATGCTGATGTCATTGAAGGGAAAATGTATTGCTAGTGTTGCAAGACATGGATTAAAGGAGGGAGCATTAATAGATTTAAACAACAGTTGGCTACTGTTAGAGGAAATATTACCCCATGGGAAGTTGATTTAGAGTTTATTGGAGAGATAAGGTTGGAGTTGCAACAACAGTTTGAAGAATTTGAAGAGGATAAGGCTAAACAAAAAGAGATGTACGATCATTGACATATGATGTAGTGGCATCATAGCATGTTGTTTTTTGGACTCTATAGGCCATTTAAGCCTCATTGATTATGTTTTTTGTTCTAGATATGTATTGCACAATACACTCAATGCCATTTTGATATATTCACACTTATATGGTATATGCATGAGTAGACGTTGGATATTTTGTCTCTAATGCTTTGCAAGCATGGATTAAAATCTTTAAAATCTTGTTTTCTTTAAAATTTAATATTTTATGTATTTTTTGAGTAATCCGAGTCATTAAATTCAAATCGGCCGAGTCATTACCGATTCATTACCGGTTCCGAGTCCGATCCCGAGTTGACCCTTGACCGATTCCGAGTCCGAGTCCGAGTTTTAAAACATTGATACCAGGAGAGTTTTTGGGCAGGCGTAAAGGTGTGTGCCATTAGTGAGCCTTGGTTCTTCGATTGGTTGATGGAGACAAGCCCATAATGGGCTACTTGTATGAGGCCATGGATAGGGCCAAAGAATCCATTTGTGACTATTAGGACAAGGAGGGTGAGGGGTATGAGAAACAATTATTGATATGGAGGGTCATTGATGAGTGATGGAACAATACACTCCATCGCCCCATTCATGTTGTAGGGATCTACCTCAACCCCACATTCTCTTACTCTTGTGGTTTTAGATTTGATGTTAAGGTTATGGATGAATTCCTCACATGTGTTCAAAGGATGGTGCCAAATCAACAAGAACATGGAGAGATTTCTAAATAAATGGAAATATATAGGATGGACGGTGGAACATTTGGCTTTGAAATGGCTATTTAGGACAGGAAGACCAAAATGCCAAGTAAGCTTCAAATTTCATTTTGTTTCATATTTCAATGTCTCTTCTTCCTTTGTTTCAACTTTCAACTTTCAAATTTCGATGTTATTTCTTATGTTTCTCTTATTGTTGTAGATGCTCAGTGGACAAGCTATGGCTCAAGAGTATACAATTTACAAAAGCTTTCCATTCAGGTGCTTAGCCAAACATGTATTTTGTCAGGATGCAAGTGCAAATGGAGCGTGTTTGAGGAAATACACACCAAACATGTAGGTTAACATATTTTTAATTAATATTAAACTTTCATTTTAAATTATAAATTTATAATTTTATGCCTCATCACCCTTTAAATTATATATTATAAAATTATAATTATAATTTATGGCCCTCATATCGGTTGGAATCCCAACGTCTTAATGGCATGGTGTATTTCTACTACAATACTTGGTTGTGGGTGAAGTAGCTTGTGAAAACACCTAACATGGATGTCATTTCTTTGGATAGGATTGACAACACTGTTGCACGGATGGTGGAGACCAAGAGGCATGTCATGGACTTGGCCCCTGATTGGTTACATGAGGAATTGCAGGAGGAGGTGGCATGGGAGGGTGTGACAAAGGAGGAGGATGTTCCAGAGCAAACACTTTTACAAGAGGTGGCTATTGACACTGGGGTTGCACAAGCACATTTAGAGATACAGACACAATGAAAGGCACAATGAGTCAGACTTGGACCTAACAGTAGCACTAGTAGAGGACATCAAAGTCTAGCTTCTCCCTATTCTAGAGGATGTTGGAGTGTAGCTTTTGCTTCTATTAGAGCACATTAGAGCCCACTGCCATTCGTAGGGCCTTCTTGATCTAGAGGAATAACCATTACCCTTGCTCGTAAAACTAGTGATTTCCTTTGTCCCTTTTACGAGCAAGGGTAGGATATATCAAAATATAATAAATGCATATCATGGCCATGAGTCATTGAAGGGTAGGATAAATGCATGCATAGGATAGCTAGACTAAAGAATCGCATAGATTAGAGGTCGGATTGATCAATCCGCACAGAACACAAGTTTTCTGACTTAACAAGTTTTTGCAGGAAACGGACGACACAGTTTGAGTCCGCAGATAGAGATCTGACTGTCCAGAAGAAGCCTGCAACGGAAGTTGCGAGGAAGTTAACAGATCCGCGAAGATCTGATGTCTAGGAGAATTGCGGGGGAAGAATTGCGAAGAGGAAGTTGCGGGGGAGCAACTTTGGGATGTTGGCATCCCACATCCTGCATCCTGCAACCCGCTTGCAGGAAGGCCGTTGTGGAAAGGAAGTTGCGGACAGGAAGTTGTGGGGGAGCAACTTTGGGAAGTTGGCATCCCTCATCTCGCATCCCGCATCCCGCAACCCGCATGCGGAAAGAGAGTTGCGGAACGCCACGTTGGGTATTTGAGATCCCGCATCTCGTAACCCGACGACAAAAACTCTGTTGTGGAAAGGCGATTGCGGAGGCAAAATTGCGGGAAGGCGATTCTTGGAGCAGAATTGGCTGTTAAGCTAAATTTGGCAGTCCTACTAAGTATAGGAGCCTGAAGATCTTGGAGGCGCTGGTTGGGGTTGGCTGCGGTCTACCCACCTACACCACACTACCCAAGACTTAGGGCATACTTTCGTATTTATGTGTGATGTATCATTAGACATCTTATATATGAATTTTCTTTTCAGATTTATGCGGCAATGTGTTTATTTTGATGTTGTTGCTTTAGATGTTTAAAAATTAAAAAAAAGAATATTTTTGTTTTTTATTTGAAGTTTGCTGATGTTTTCTGATATTTTCTTTGATGTTGTCCCTAAGTTGTTTTAGGAGTAACATTTGGACCTGATGGAGTACATGACTTAGGAGGATTGGAGTCCGTGAAGGTTTTTGATGGAGGGTGTGGACACACCTTGTATAGCTACATCATTTGAGAGCCCTTATTGTGCATGACATCACCTTGGAGCATGACATTTGTACCTTGGAGTGGAGTGCGTTGCTTGCGTTGTCCTACATGAGCTTATTGTAGGTTGTTTGTAAGCGTTGGAGCCCACATTGCATTGTTGGCCTCCTTACCTCTCATATATATATATATATATATATAGATAGATGAAAGAGAGATTCCTTCTCATCATCACAATCGTTGTTCTTCTCATCACCATCATCATTGTATATCTTCTCTTTATGCTTGTTTACTTGGAGTGATTTGCTAGGGTTTATGAATTCATGAGGAAACCCTAGAATAAGCTATTGAAGTAAAAGAGGACATCTTGATTTGTAGTTTGCTCTTGTGACTAAAGTTTGCTGTTGTGGAGGAGACGTTGGAGATGATATCGTTCACTTAGTTTGATATTCACTTTTGTATAGAGATTTGAACTTGGAGAAGAGTGCACACTAGTCATCTCTCTCTCTCTCGAGTTGCTAGGGTTTTTTTGTTCTCTTGGAGTATCTTGAGACTAGGTTTTGTGATAAAACCCTAGGGTATATTTGGTGGAAAAGAAGGGAAGATGACATCTTGCCTTGGAGGTCTTGTTGGAGTGATTTTTGCATGGTGTAGCTCCTTAGTTGATGTAATGTTTTTATTTTTTTCCTTAACTAGGGTTGTGGAGTGTTAGTGGGAAGGCTATGTTATGTACTAATGTACACGAACTTCATCTTGAGCATATTAATGGAGTTTTCATCTCTCCAAAACGTTTGCAAATTTCAGAAGTGTTTTTCAGCCACATATGTTCTTCATGTATTGTTCGACATAAGTAAAATGACATTTTGTTGAGTGATTTAAGATCATCGCTGAAGAATCTAAGGGTTGTTTTGCTGCTGCTACATGTGTTGTTTTACTGCTGCTATATGTGCTGTTTTACTGCTGTTATAATTATTGTAAAAGTGAATTTTCAGATCTGGTTTATGTTGGATAAGTTGCCATAGAGGGATGAAAGCTATCTTAAGTTTTAACAGTTTGTTATCTTTTCTCCTTGGTTTGCCTATAAGATTGGGCTGTTAGAAAGTGAAATATTTTTATCTTTCCCCTGCTTTTTTATACTCTATTTCATAACAGACCTAAGGCTGAAAACTTACAGGCCCACAGGATTAAGATCTGGGAAACCTCTAGTCAAAGAGGTGAAATTTCTGTTTTGCATTAATTGTCATTTGTCTGGAAATTTCAAAATAGTTAGCATCCAAGCTGGAAACCTCCATCTCTATGGTTTTTTGCCTGTCTATCCACACCACGTCTAGTGTTGGTTGGTATGTGGATAATGGAGCATCCCGGCACATGACCTTCAACAAGTTTCATGAGAAAGAAGTAAGCATGCAAGTAGAGTTGAGAGAGGATGCTATGTATGCTATAATTGGAATGGACACCATCTTTTTTTGGATGCCTTGAGGTGATGTGTTCAAGTTGTGTGATGTTTCATTTGTACATGGTTTAATGAGGAAACTTCTTTGTATTTTAGTGTTCACATGATTGAAGTGTATAGTTAAGTTCAATAGCCAGTGTTGCACTATCAAAGATTGCAGCTAAGAGCATGGTGGAGTTTTGACCATAGGAGTGGCAAAAGGGGTCTTTACAGACTACTTGCTGATGAATTGAAGCATGAAGTTCTAGTGCATGATATAGTGCAAGTTGAGTGAGCCTTCTATCTTTAAGGAGGCAAATGCAAAGTAGGTATGGTGAGATTCATGACAAAGGAGTATATCTCCATTCTCATGAATGATGTCTAGGAAATAGTTCCAAGATCGATCAGGAAATCCATGATTGATTCCAAATGGTTGTACAAGATCAAACATGCGATCGATGGGAGCATTGAAAAGTATAAGGTTAGATTTGTTGCCAGAGGATTCTCTTATAAAGGAGTGGATTATGATGAGATTGATTCTCTAGTGGCAAGGTATGCTTCTGTCAAAACCGTATTGTCTTTAGCATCGTGCTTTGGTTGCCCTTTATACCAGATGGATGTAAAGACTACTTTTCTGAATAGTGTGATTGAAGAAGTGTACATAAATCAATCAAGAGGTTTTGAGGTGCATGGGTGAGATACTCATGTCTCCAAGTTGAAGAAGGCCCTTTATGGGCCAAAGTAGGTGCCATGCCCTGAGCTTATCTTGATTGTTGATTCCCTCCATCCAATGGGCAAGGAGTAGAGTCAACAGTTGACTCTGCTCCTTGCCCGTTGGATGGAGGGAATCAGCAATTGGGATAAGGATGGCTGGTGCCATGGGCTTGGTACTCAAGGTTTGATATGTACCTATTGAATTTGGACTTCTCGAAGACGTGCAAATTCTAATAAATCTAAGTTGCTTGTCTTGGTACTGTATGCATATGTCCTTATTCTTTCAGGAAGTTCAAAGTAGCCTATTGTTTGGCGCAAGAAGAATTTGGTTTGACATGGAGGATATTGGTCTACTACGTTAACTTTAGGTCTAGAGGTTTGACAGTGTGCAGAAGAAGTCTTCCCTTGGATACAGAAAGTATCCTTTGGAGATTTTTAAGAGATTTCAGGGCTTGAATATAAATCTTTGGCTACATAAATTTGAAGTTAACTTAGATGAGAATTTTGATTTGGTTGATCCTACTTTTTACAGGTAGTTGATTGGGATGCTAATGTACCTTACAAATACTAGGTTGGACATGTGCTATGTTATTACTACCTTGAGTTAGTTTATGGTTGAACCTTGCCAAGCTCATTGCAAAGTTGGCAAGCATGTGCTTAGATACTGGAAGGGTACAAATCCATTATGGCACGGGGTGTAAAGGAGATGGTCAGTTACTACTACATGGATTTGTTGATTCATATTGGGCAGGAGATGCAAGCACACAAAAGAGTATTTTCGACTATTGTTTTAGTTTTGGATTAAGTATGATTTCTTGGTTCAACAGGAAGCAGGTGGTAGTTGCATTTAGTTCGACAGAAGTGGAGTATATGGCAGTGTGTTCTACTATTTTTGAGGCCATTTGGTTTCGCAAGTTAGTTACAGAATTGACCAATCAAATATTGGAGCCCACGATGGTTTATTGCTAAGTTACCAGGATTCAGATACGGATACGGATACGGATTCGGATACGGATCCACCAGTTTTTTGAAAACCCAGGATCCGGATACGGCGAGGATACGTCACGTACAAAAATATAATAATATTTTTTAAAATTTTAAAAAATTCAAAAACATATTTGGAGTTTAAAAAACAAATCCATTTATGAATCACGACATTAAAACTGAAATCATTAGTCATTTTATAAACTTGAAGATTGAAATGATGCATCATGCCTCATACAAAAAGGCTAAAGCCAAAAGGATAATATCATCATCCAATAATATGATATATCATGATAGTAAATACAAAAATGAGTGTCTCATCAATGATCACTCTAGTAATATGATAATGTAGATTGAATCTACACCACAAATACCTTTAGAAACACATGGAATATTTTCTCAACAACTATTCATTTTTTATTTGCAGAAGTACTTCACAGACCTATGACTCTCAGGCTCTTCAAGCTAATTTGGGGTCTTCACGGCTTTATCCTGATGTGTAATTGAATTCCTACAATGACGAGTGAGAATGATCCCTATTCTCATGTGGAAGGCTTCTCTTTGATCCCATGGTTTCTATGGGTGGAGAGTATCAGAGCGGGACTCCTATTCCCCACGATCCCAGGACGTTGGCTGTGTTTTGGGGAGTTTCACACAAAATAACAATGGCTCTTGTGGCATTGAAAAATCACACTACTTTTTGATGGCAATGTTTGACACAAATTTCACAGGTTCCTCGTGGGTTACAACTTACAGGG
>LPNX010964512.1:492513-608388 GCA_001517045.1 Pseudotsuga menziesii | reverse complement strand
ATTAGGTGATGCAATGTCTCATTACATTGTAGGAGAAGAGGAGTGCATTGCATAACTCCCAAATACCCAACCATTTATGCAACTCCGTATTCCATATTCCACGGATCCGTTTAACTTTATCGGGATCCGTTTCCACTTAATCGGGATCCGTTTCGGATCAGTCGGATCCGTTTCCAAACTTCACGGCGACGACGGCAAGGCGGATCCCTCACGGATCCGGATCTGGATCTGAACCACGGATCCGTGGATCCTCCAACCTCAGCAGGCGGATCCGGTAACACAGATTTATTGTGATGATCAAAGTTGCATTAAGTTATTTGAGAATCCAGTTTTCCATGATCACTCCAAGCATATTGATATTTGGTACCATTTGCTGAGAGCTAATGTACGCAAGGGAGCAATAGTTCTTGATGACATTCCTATAGATTTGCAAGTTGTTGATATTTTGATGAAGCCCTTAGCAAAGGGGAAGCTTGAGATGTTGAGGGGGAAGCTTGGTGTGATGAAGAACACTTTACTCAGCTTGCTTGTTTGAAGAGTGTTTGGCTTTTGCTGTGGGTATGGCGTATTAATGGGAGAGAGTTTAATTAGGGCATTTTGACTCATAGGCCTTTTCCATCCATTTTGGCAGTTAGGAGTTACATTGGACTAGGAGGGCTCTCTACTTAAGTTTGTGCATAAAAATATGTTGAATGTGTGACTCGGCACATTGGCCATGTGTGCCTACCCATGCTCATCAGCACATTCAAGGTGCACTACATGTGTTAGTTACTTGGAGAAACCTGCTTGGCATGAGTTGTGATGTAACTACTTACCTTAGTACATGCGGGGTCCTATAGTTGAGGAAGATTCTCTTGGAAGGCGCATAAGTGAGTTAAGGTGGATTTAGTCTTAAGATTTGGTTGAGAGCTCTCTTCTAGAGGCTTCTTGTGTAACTTTTTCCCTCTCTTATTCTATAATAGGGCATGAGGGAGCATTACTTCTTGGTACACTTTGCTTGAATAGAGTAGAGTGAAGAGTAATGTGGTAGTAGTCATTGCTAGCTGTTTTGTTTTTCATTATAAGCTTGGGAAAAGTTGTTTTGGTATGATGTATTCTTCTTTTCTGCTGTAATAGAAAATATATGTGATTGTTGTGCAGATTAGTGTGGGGATCTGATTTTATAGATCTGATATATCTTTTATTTATTGAACATGTAGATCTGATTTGTCTAGATTTTGAATTTTTGTTTACTGTTGCGTTGATTAATTATATTGATTTAATTAATGGGGTTGGGCTGGTGTTGCTCTGACTTGCCATCCTACTTTGATTATTCAGATCTAATTCATATTCTGTGTAACGCTGGGCTGGTATTGAGCTAATCAAGTTTACAGATATGATTTTTAGACTTTTAGTATTTTAGACCCTGAGTCTGGCTGCTGCTGGAATGATCTAATCTTTTGGTATGTGGTGTCTACAGTCTTGAATATTGCCTACAACATTTTAATATTTGCAGATCTGAAGTTTTTCTAGTTGTTTAAGAAGGTTTCAGATCCAGTTGCAGTGCTGAATACCACATATAGTATTCACTAGCAAGGATTCAAATCACACATACTGTTCTCACTAGCGAGGATTTGTTAGTCTATTGCAAGAGGGGGCTTCCCATCCAAAGTTCCCAGGCTTTGATTTGTAGTGTTCTAATTGCAGAAACTGAAATCTATGCTAACTTTGAAAAGAAACTTGTGAAAGTACTGCGCAGATGCAAATCTGTGCTAACTATGATAAACTCAAGAATGAGGAAAGAAGCAAGAGTGCTTGTCTTTGAGCAGTGAAGCGCAACTTATCCAATGTGCAAGTGTCCTTGCAGATTGGAATAGACCCTAGTAGAATCAAATGAAAACAAAAAAAGAAACAAAGCCAGAAATAATTGCACATGTGTTTATACTTTTTTGTGACATCAAGTTAATGACAACTTGCCTATACAGGCTTCAGTTGACCGTGAAGTGTCTGAGCTTGCAGAAATCAAATTGTGCAGTTTAACTCAGTCATTTTATGTTTTGATGAAAAACAAGCTGATGACAGTGATTAGATATGAATTCAAGCAGCCCAAAACTAACCAACCGATTTTTGGTTCAAGTAAAGTCAGAAAAAACAAACAATAAAATTGATTAGCTATTGAAGAAGAAACTTGAAGTATTTTTTACAGATTCATGAAAGATCAAGGCTAAAAGTGAAATGACCTTTCAATCACCCAAAGACCAATTATTGAATCAAGATTTTATAATTTGAATGTAAAATGAAAGCATGTAAGCATTAATAAATAAAATTTTACCAAATTCTTGAACAATCAACAACCAAAAGAGGTAGACCTTTCACTTAGCTAGATATTGATTGCTGAAACTGAAGGTTTGTATGAACTAAATATAGGAAACAAATTTTTTTCTTATTTGATTTTATTAAAATACCTAAGGCTGGAAGAGATGGACCTTTCAATCAATCAAGGATCAATTTCTGAATTTGAGAGTGTTTCAAGCATCAGTAAGAAAATTGCATGTTAAAGAAGTGAATAAAAACTACAAATTTTCGGCATCTATGTATGGGGGCAATGTGATTAAAATCTCCTAGATAGTGATAGTCTAGGGGTAGCTGGGCTATCATTCCTTAACTATTTATAATCTTGCCATACCAAGCTACCCCAAAACATAACAAAATTGACCATTTAACAACCAAAAGTCTATGTTAGTCAATACACAACATAGTTTGAATCAATGACCTACACCAGGTTGACAAATTTACTAGCTTACAAGATATGGTATCCCTACGAAATCTTAGATTCATAACTTTAAATAATTAGTAAACAATTAGAAAACAAATAAAAGCTATATACACATTTAGAGTGAAAAGTAATTTTCCTAAATATTCAACAGAGTTTTTGTATTTCATCAACTTTTTTGTCCTCCTTTAATACAAAGTCCAACATTTCAAGGCCAATATACAAAATTACATAGCCATAAACAAAGTTTTAAGATAATTAAAACATAAGCTTAATAAAATTCCCTCCCACAAGTTTGAAAATCAAAGTTAATGTTGTGGCCTCTTGGTCATGCCCACAAGTTTTGTGAAACAAAAGGATATATCATTACTCTTCTAATAGAAACTTTTGATATTCTCCATATGTGAGTATGATAAAAGTGTATATATAATATTTTATTTATTTTTAAGTTTTTTTTATCCCAAGCCCCCCGGGATGCATTGTGCATGCATGGAGGAGGGTCTTGTTGATCACTCCCTATGGTGGTTGAAGGAGGGTGTGAAGATGGCTAAAGCATGCAACTCCTTCCCCTCTTATGAGGGTCTTTGTGGGTAGTGGTTGAAGTAACCATCCACAAGGCATCTTGAAATGGCCACCATCGTGTGCGACTCTCTTTGCATAGTCAACTACTAGGGAAACTTGGTATGGATGCTCTCCATAGCTGTCTCTTGCGGATGCCCTTGTAACTCTCCATGAGTTAACTTGAAATGGATGCACTCATGGGCAATTCTCTTTGCATAGCTTCCCATGGGGGAAACCTAGTATCGTCGCCCTTAGTAAGTAAGGAGCACCTCGAAATGGCTACCCTCATGGGTGCCTAACTCTCTTGAAATGGATGCTCTTGTGGGAAACTTTCTTTGCATAGTTTCCACAAGGGTGACCTAGTATTGGTGCCCTCTGTCTATGTCACTTATAGGAACCCATGGGGTGACTTGAAATAATTGCTTTCATGAGCAATTTTCTCGCATTGCCCATGAGGGTTATGGCCACTATTGTGGGTGATTTTCTCTTATAGATGTCAATGGGGCAACCTAATTTGGCCATCCATATCGACCTCTTATTGAGTGGATGACCCTCTACCTAGCGGCCCACATGGGGAGGTTGCGACACTGGTCCAAAGGGGTGTTGTTGAATTTAGCATGCCTCTATTAGTTATATTAGCATGAATATCCAGGTATTGTGTATGAGAGGTGGAGGATTACTCAAGCACTAATAGCTTGTTGTTGTTGTTGAGGGTATTCTTGACCTTAAAGATAGATTGTGTAAGTTTTGTGATTTCCCTAAGCAAGATCCAAGATCCACTGCACTCTTAGGAAGGATTGATGATTGTAGTAGAATTTCGCATGAGAGACTCAAACATTTAGATTTGTAAAGTATGAAATTCATGGTGAAGTTTAATATGGTTAATGGATTACCTAGGGTAGTACCTTTTGCTGGTGTATGTAAATGGTATGTGTGCTTGGATAGTATAACCAATCTATATTTGAGACTGCCAAGTCTTGGAACAAAAACTCCAGTAGAACTTATCCATAGTGGCTTGCTAGTGCAAGGTATGTTTTGACCATGATGATTTTTCTAGGTATACTTGGGTATATTTATTGAAGAACAAGGATCATGTCTTGAAAAGTTCAAGGATTTCAAGGCATTTGCTTAAAAGCAAATAGAATGTGAGTAATGCATTTGAGAAGTTACTTGTCGCATAATGGTATCTCTTAGCAGATATCTATACCTCATCAACAAAACGATGTTGATGAAAGGAAGAATCGAACCTTGGTCAAATTGGCATGGTGTTTGCTTTAGGCAAAGGTATACTGAGTCCTGACTAGTTTTGGGGCAAAGGTTGTCTGCCTCTCAAATTATCTTCTGAACATGATTCTGACCAAAGTTGTATGGGGTTTGACCCCTCTTGAGAAATGGAGAATGTTTGAATGTATACTGGGGCTCACATTCCAGATGATAAAAGGAAGAAGTTGGATGCAAAGAGTCATGCTTGTATTATGGTTGGCTACTATGATATAATCAAATAGGCATTTATTTGTAGGAAGGATGTTGTCTTTGGTGAGCAAGCTTCAAGTGTTACTCTATTGAACTCCTCTTTTGGATTTTTAAGTAGTGATCTATTTGAAATTTTGAAGAACTTTGGATTGATTGATTATTACACAGCATCTACCATTGTGTCTACCTGCTTGTCGATTGGACAAATGACCCACATAGCAAATCTATTTTGCAGTTGATATTCTAGAACAGAGTTAACTACAAGCATTGGAGTACCTAGTCATTTGACTATGAACTCTCATGGTGAATTTGATGCATGGACTTCTCCTACAGGGGACATTTGTCTTCCTCAATGGGTGTCAAGACAATTGAAGTTGTTGATGTTGATGCAGGAAATGCAAATGACTTAGGATGACTAGAGGACAAATCAATGTGGTAGTGTTGTTTTAATGGCATGCCCTAGGGGTATGTGATCCCAATATATATATAGGTGCACATGGTCGACTTCAATGGCAGAATGTTATGTGTGAAGCGTACAATTCATTGATGAAGAATAAACTATTGACTTAGTTCCCCAACCACAAGGAAAAGATTACGGTGAAATGTTTATGGGCCAACAAGGCTAATTTTCACATATTGAACGTGTTGTTAGGAGGCACAAAGTTCGACAGGCAGCAAAAGGTTTCTCTCTGTTGAAAGGCATTGACTGCACCGAGATGTTTGCCTCTATTGCAAAGATGAATTCTATTAGAGTTATTCTTTTACTTGCTGTACAGCTTGGATGGGAGGTACATTGGATGAGTGCTTTCTTACATGTTGATCTCTCTGAGAAGATTTGTATGGAGAAGGATGGTAGTGTTGTTTGTTGATTGACGAAATCCTTTCATGGTTTGAAACAAGCCCCAGGGCATGGTATGAGAAAATCAATAAATTCTTTTTCGACTTTGGTTTCAAATGTTGTGGATAAAAGCACAATGTTTATGTTTTAAATGCGAATGACGACACTTTAATTGTTGCACTATAAGTTGATAGTGTAAGCCATTATTGGAGGTTGTGTTTTCTTAATCTTGGGTTTGACGAAACAATTAGCAAATACATTTGAAATGGCTGACCTTGGTTTGTCGCATTTCTTTCTCTGGGCATCCAAGTTTTGCAAATGGATGATAGTATCTTTTTGTCTTAGCCTAAATATGTGTAGAATCTATTGCAGAGGTTCAAGACGGAACACTAAATTGTGTGCTACACCATATTAGTAAGTACCAAGGACTGAAATTGACTAAGGAGTGTGATTCTATGAAAGTTGATGCTACTATTTACAGGCAACTTGTTGGTCGCCTTATTTACTTGACTCACAATTGACCTGATATATGCTTTGTTGTAAGTATGGTCTCTAGATTCATGCAAGATCTGAACGAGATCTACTTGAAGGTTGCAAAGAGGATTGTTTACTATATGAAGGGTACATATCAACTTGGTATACAATATTGTAGTAAGAATATTAACTAGTTGGTCAGTTATATCGACTCAGATTGGGCTAGAGAAGGAGATGAAAGGAGCTGTCTTCTGACTATGTGTTTATCTTGGATCTAGACCCAAAATGTGGTCTTGTAAGGAACATAACATTGTTTCCCTATCGACCATTGAATCTAAATATAAAGGTGCAGTTAATGCTAGCAGAGAGGTAGTGTGGATTCACAACGTAATGGATGAACTTGGATTACCTTCTAAGGAGTCGACTATAGTGTACTGTGACAATCAAAGTGCAATATAAGTAGATGAAAACCTTGTTTCTCATAGTAAAATAAAGCACGTGGAGCTTCTTGCACGTTATTTGAGACGGTATAGGAGAAAGTTGTGTATCTTATTTATTGCAGGAGGGATCATCAGCTTGTTGGTTTCTTTACAAAGCCATTGGCAGAAGCTAAATATGTGAAACTTCAGGCTATGCTTGGGCTTCAGGAAGCTGCAATTATGGGGTGGTTGGTGTATAGAGATAACTTCACCTCCTGATCTCCAAAAAGTTATGCTGCTAGGGGGTGTTGGAATAGGAGGCAGATTCATCACATCTCTGGATTTTTTGGAGACAGCTAGTCATCAATGGAAGGTTGACTTGGGAGTTGACTAGAGAGGTCCATTGGGCAATTGGTTGGTCAGGAGTCAGGACTCACTTGGACCAACTAAAGGTGGTTATGACTCAGTCCACCAGTGTGCAGATAGAGGCAAAAAGTAGATCTGGCTGTGCTTCAGTCCACCAGTGTGCAGATAGAGGCAAAAAGTAGATCTGGCTGTGCTTCAGTCCACCAGTGTGCAGATTGAGGCAAAAAAGTAGATCTGGTTGTGCCTAAGGAGATTGAAGTTGTCTGTCTTATTTATTCTATTGGACGGGGCCTCTTCTTGAAATTCATTTTTATTCACTTCTGCAATTCCCTTGTTTACCAGCACAAGTACCACCTTAATTGATTTGCATCATTTATTGTCCTTTCCACCTAAATGTCAGTGGTCTGGGCTCTGAACCAATACAGAAACCCCTATGCATTGTAAATTGGTTACAAACATGCACCTTTATTTAAGGAAAATTCTAATTGTTTTATTGGTTATGACTTCATTTATGGAAAGCTATAGTTGATTTAGGAGAGTACGAGCCTTTGCTTGATTGTTTATACAAGGTTTTTAATGAGTCCTCCCTGGGCCCCAACTCTCCTTCTATTTCCTTCATCAGATTCTCCAATAGTCTTTTGACGTTCAACCAATTGCAATTGCCAGTTTAATGACAAGGTCTCAGTCTCTGATTTGCGGCAATATGTACTGAAATATAATTTGAAGCTCATGCTTTTGTTGGATTATTTCCATCACTTAGTGTGTATGATAGCCTGGTCTATTTCTTGGCACACCATGTCTCCACCAGTTGATTCTAAGAGCCATCCGTTCTCCAGTGCCCCCTTCAGCTGGAAACAAGCAACAAATTCCATTTTTATTGGCATCTTTTGTCTTGTCCCAGTGAGCTAAATCTTTTTAGAAGTGCACTGTTAGTGGATAAAGCTGAAAATTTACAGGACACATGGATAAACAAGGGCTGTTAAAATTCACAATTTTTATAAGTTATATGGGACACCTCAGGTTGAAAATGTCGTCATTCAGATCATGCATGTTCTAATAATGCATTCTTGTATTTCACTGGAAAAAAATGCATTCTTGTATTTCACTGGAAAAGTGCTTAGACTTCTTGCTGGCTTCTTTGCTGCCCTATGATAATTTTATACCTCTCGATCATTTAATTGCACATTTATATAGTTGGCATTTTTAAGTCAATTACTTGCAAAATTTGAAACAAAAGTGTTGGAATAATTGCATTGAGAGTAGTGAGGTGCTCTACAACCCAGTATGGAGTTGATGTTGTCACATAACTCTTGGTGCTATACAACCCAACAGTATGGAGTAGATGTTGTCACGTAATGTGGGTAATGCTCACATGGCAACTATAACTGACATCACAAAAGAATAACACTTCGGCTCATAAAATAAAATAAATTAAAACTCGGATCCAATTTCTTGATGTGTAAATTTTTTTACATATAAAGAAAAAAAATTACACCTCAAGAAATTGGATCCCTCTCGGTGCTTAATAGATCCGGGTTCAAGTTTTAAGATGGATATATGCTGGTTCACCATTAGTACTGTTAAATTTATAGATAAAATGTCTTTTGATTAGAACCAACCAGGTTGTAATCGATCCAATTTCAAAGCAATGCATTAAGTGAGAATGATGCCAGTAACCACAATCCATTTCCAAGACTGTCTGCCACCATTAAGTAATATGAGACTGCTAAATTAATAAAAAGCTGTATCATCTTAGGAACAATTAAAGAAGAATTTGATCAATTTTAGGAACATATCAATGGCTGCTTTCTATAAATGAGAAATAATGGATGCTTACTTTACCCCTTATTCAATTGAAATGCTCACATCCTAGTATTAATGTATTCTGATAAAGAGAAACAACACCAAAATGGTTAATCTGGTTCTCAAATTCTTCAGATTGGTGCTATCGTGTGTTCTATACCTGTTCTAGATGAGGATGTCTTGATTTATTGGAAAACTGTGTCATCAATAGGAGTTTTAGTTTGATTGGGCATAAGGTATTGTTGCTCTTTTACTTTGGAGATTGATAGAGAATGGATAGAGTGTGGTCAGGGCTTATGTTCATATTGATTTTAGATGATGCATATGTTTTTCAACTTTTTCTTATTAATTTATGCTATAAAATATTATTGGCAGGTCAGGCCCTGGTACAGAATGAGGGAGACAGTGATATTGGTAAAGCTATTATTCAGCTGGCAAAAGAACGTGGCATCACAACAATCAACATTATTGCAGATAAACCTGGCAGTTCTGACTTAATTGAAGTGCTTAAGGAGCTTGGTGGGGATATAGTTGTGACAGAAGGCTACACAAAGACTTGGTATGCATTCTTTCAAACATTTTTTTCACTTATCCTGGTAGGACTAACTTAGAAACAACAAAAACCAAGGTTGGTTGCAAATATCTTCTGAACATTTGAGGGAATATTGTATGCAATGCTAAATATGTGCTATATAACACAAACTCATGTCTGTTAATATAGACTATGCAGCCATACTTACAAATAATATGTATAACTGAGCATATCCATAGATCACTTCCCATTATCTCAAAATACAGGTCATTTGACATTTATACAAAGCATTGACAATATTTGTGCAAATTAATCTTCAAGTGATACTGGTTAGACCATTAGAAGAATTCATAAGCAAGCTATATATTAAATTTCAGAGGATGCACACACATAAGAGGAAGGAGGTATGATAATAATAGAAAGGAGGTATGATAATAATAGAAATTTTATCATTTTTAAGTATTTATCCCTGTAGGGATCCAGATACTTTTAAAGGTCAAAATGACACTTCTGAACTAGATCTTTCAACTTCCTAGCTTAAGTTCCCCAATCGACACGTCATGCCTATTTGTCAGGCCACATTACATTTATTTATGTAAAATGAAACTTAAATCACGTTCTACATTTTGACCGTTATATGCCAACACTATAGGGAGTCTAGGGGACTTGTTGCTACAAGTAATGACTTCAAAAATATTATAATGTCCTTTTATAGAAAGGCCTCTTGTAATAATTAAATTTGATGTTACCATTCTATACTGGTTAATGAAATTTCTTATTATTATAGATAGATTTCACAGTGCAGTGCATCATTCTTTTGTCATTCAACCAATTCTTAAACAACTTAGTGAATTTATTTATCATTTATGATGTGACCATGTCATGAAACGACTTCTTGTCAGTTTAGGGAGTAGATTAATCTCTTTTAGCAAGTCTGAGTTTCCATTTTTAGTTGATCAAGCACTTTCTGATGGAAGTTTTAGGCTACATAGATTTGGTTGCAGAGAGGTCAATAGCAGAGAAGACTACCAATTATCAATGTCAGATATAATTTACGTGGTCATGCAACCTATCAACTGAAAAACATTCTGACGCTCTCTAAACCATGTAACATTCTGTGCTCTCCTTCTTTGTAGAGTCAATGTCATGTAAAATATTGTCATCCATCCACGTAGAAATCGATAAGAGATGTGTGTGCATCTGCAAGGTATTAAACCCCAAGGGTTAGCTTAATCGGTTGAACCATCCACCCAAGGCATTTTGCCAATGGAGAGGCCATAGGTTATTGGTTCAAATCAGTGGAGTTCCTTGAGGTTACCGACCACAATTGTGATTAACGATTGAGTTGCCCTACATTCCAATATTCCGGCGAAAAGTGGGGAGGGTATTCC
This sequence comes from Pseudotsuga menziesii, assembly GCA_001517045.1. Classification (NCBI taxonomy): domain Eukaryota; kingdom Viridiplantae; phylum Streptophyta; class Pinopsida; order Pinales; family Pinaceae; genus Pseudotsuga; species Pseudotsuga menziesii. The sequence continues at coordinate 597,779 of LPNX010964512.1, read as the reverse complement.
TTGAGGTTTTGTTGGAAAACAAATATGCAAGGCATTCATGCCATGATCAAAAAAGGGTGAAGTGCTATATAATGTCATCAAGTTGAGCACCTTTCTACACATAAATGTTATGGAAGAACATAAAAATCAGTGGTGAAGGTGGTTTCACATGACCGAACCCTTAAAGGCCTAGTTCATTGATACGGATATAGGTACAATGTCTGAAATGGAAACAACAATTTATCAGAAAATCTGGATGTTATATGGCTCAAAAATGACATATATATGGTGGACCGTGGAACACCTTTTCTCACACACACACACATGGGCTCTACACTTATCGGGGTTTGAACTTGGGTTGTTTGTATGGAGGCACCTTATATATATATATATATGATCGAACATCTTTGCTCACATACACACATGGGCTCTACACTCATTGGGGTTTGAACTTGGGTTGTTTGCATGGAGGCACCTTATATATATTGCTCAGTTGGTTCCACCCTTTTTGCTAAGATGCAATGCCTAAGGAGGTTGTGGGATCCATTCCTAGAGTCTTGCTTGTTTATTAAACAAAATTGTGTCTAGCGGTTAATGCCTTCATCCATCTAGAAACCTAGGGAAGAGGAGGGAAATCTATGAATTGGCAATGACAAGGTATCAAAGTTGTCAATCTTCATTAAAGAGCAAGAGGAGGGAATTATTTCTCCAGAATATATATATATATATATATATATATTTTTTTTTTTTCTTTTTTCTTTTTTCTTTTCCTAAAATAAAGTTGTAACTTTCATTTCAAGCAGAAAAAGTGTTACATTCAAGCTGTCAAAATCACTCGAGGATTGCACTCGATTGGGCCACACCATCCCTTAACATGGGTGGATTTCAAGTCTCTCGACTACCTTGAGAAGTTCGAACTTTGGTCGCCAAGCAAAAAGAGTCCCGTCGAAACCATCTGTGCTAACATGATTTGACTTAAATTTTGAAGGACATGGGGGTGGGCTTTGATGCACTTATGTGTGCATGGGTCACAAGATTATTTAATACAATCTCTTTGGGTGCAACCACATGTTCTACCACTACCTCAAGGTGACCCCATCGCTTTAGAATAGGTCTTGACAGGAATTGAACCTTGTCCACTAGTGGAAAACTCCACGCTCTTCACCTATGGATCCAATTCCTTTGGGTGAGCCAACCAAGTTATTTCCACCCTACAAATGTGTTTTCCAAGTGAGACGTGCATTGTGGAAAACATATGAAATTTTAACAATCACTGCTTTTTACACAATCTTGGCCACTATTTACTGCTAAATGATGTGTTTCGAACCATGTCCATGACAGGGATTCCCTCCCAATCTTATCTCAGCCAAATAACTATTTTAGGAGGCAGATGTGATAAGTACTAGCTTGTAGATTTTCCAGATGTCACTACTCGATCTAGAAATCTAAGATCTCAACCCACCTTGAGTCTCAATAAGTCACAAACATAAACTAAATCCCAACTTTTCTTTGCCAAAGAAGGTAATAGCTATGCAATATACTTATAGCAGAAAGCACAAGAAATATATCTACAACTTAACACATAAATTGCAATCACACATCATTAAGACTCAGATTTACCCTAGAAATCCTGAAGGGAAAAACCAATGTCTATGGGATTTCTTTAATCTCAAGCCAGAGTAAAGAATATAGAGAGAGTATACAATAAAAAATACAATCAATAGGAACCTAAGGGGTCAAAGCCCTAGATTTGCATGCAGCTGCAATTGCTGCTCTTGGGAAATGCGCCCCAGCTGTATGCCCTAATCGCTTAATCCCTGAACACGACCTTTGCCAATATCTGGAAGAAGTACTGTCTCTCTAATCTCTGAAGAAGTGCTCCCTCTGCCCTTCTTTACTGCTCTGCTCTGTTGGATGAAGATCTGCGACATCAATCTCTGAAAGACACCCCTAGCTGCAGAAGTGCGCCCTTTGTCTCAGATCTGCGCCCCTTTATCTCTGCCTCAGTCAATCTCTGTCTAAGGTCTCTTTGTGTTCTCATCGGTCTCTGAAGACAACCCCTCAGTCTCCGTTGGCCCTCCTGGCCTCAATATGTGTGCCTCTTCTCTCACACGTGTGATTTAGCTGGAGAATGCGCCCCTCTATCTCAGTAGCATGGCCTAGCTCCTTTGTTCCTCAGTCTCTGAAGAAACCCTGTGAGATAATCTCTCTCACCATAGGAATGAAGTGCCTCCCCTGTCTCAGAAAAATGTGCCCTCACTCTCTTAGGAATGCACCCCTCAGTTGTCCTGGATGAATGCACTTTCCCAACTCAGCTGATTCGCTCAACTCTCTTGATCACCTGAAGCTCACAAGTAATGATGACTTTAACCTTCTGAATGCCCTTTTATAATCTTCTTGTGAGATTAGAGTTCCGAAACTCTAATTAGAAGTTCATGCACTAATTCAACTTAGTGCATTAAAAACAGTGTAAACTGCGTGCATGTACATGCAATGTGCAAAGCTCATGCACATGCAGACCTACTCTCATGCACATGCATCTCTCATGCATCATGAATCTCACCTATCAGAAACTGGTGCACCACTGCACTTCTTACATCCAACTGAAGTAAGTCACTAAACCCTTTGCATGTCTTCAATCCCTGAACCCATGACTGTTGTAGAGTGTCACTCACACTCCACACTACTGCCTATGCTGTCAATGCACCTCCATGCGAGTCAGAACCACATGGAGGACATATCAAGATACCCATCTACATCTAACATAGCTCATAGGAGAATATGCTACTTATTAAGTTATTTAGTCTTCGACATCATGGGAAACTACGAGAGTGAGGATTAATGACCGAGGAGGGTTCCTTGTGTTTTATATCAACTATCACTTAAGGTGTCAGAGCCAGGAAATGGGCATACAAGGTGACTAGAATTGGTCAGAATGGAAGGGCATCTCTAGCCTATCATTCATTAGTCATACTATGGTATATGACACTTAGTGATACTGTGGCACCGGTGCCATAGAACATAGTTACAAACTTATATGGTACATGAGGTGTGAGAATTGAAGAGGTACAAGAAAGTATGGGAATCAGTTTTTGTTCAGTATTTATAAGGATGTCTGCCTATAGGGAACCGCTTATATACATTGTTAATAACTACTAGGGATTCATGAATTATATGCTCAAAAAAAGCACAGATTTGAATATAGGCTGGATACAAGATTCAGGAGATCATAATTTATATGTAAATACTTGAACTATAAGAAAACTTTATCAACTATATCCTCATAGGTCTCAAGTATGTTCATAATCAGAATCATCACTGTGATCAAATTTTGAACCAGGAGCATCGTTCCCAACTATGACATTGTTTGAATCACAACCTTCAGCTGTAACAACATCATCCGCCATAACGTTTTCCTCCAAGTCAGAGTTACAGGAATTGCGAGTCAAACCGGAATACTCGCGAGTTTGACTCGGCTCGCCGGCAAAACGATCCGATCCAGCTCGAGGCGAGTTTAACTCAGGCCGAGGATATTCCGTTTTCAATTTTTCCGGATTAATTGTAGTCGGGTGTGTGGTGGTCGTTTTCTAGGGTTTCAAGCTTGATCCTCTCCTCTGTCCTCACGACGATAGACACATCTATGCTGGGGGGTATCCTCTCCCCTATCCACGCGATGAGACATTTCATTTTCAAGGGTTTCAAGTTGGGTTCTCTCCTCTATGCCGGCGACGACAGTCTCCTCTCCTCGGCGACGAGTCTCCTCTCTTCCATCCGTGCGACCGCAAACACAGTCAATGGCAATTGACGGTTGTGGGCGGACAACTAAGGGTTATCGACCACGAATATATCATAGGGGTGAATGTTAATAAGTTAAATTATGCATGTTATGGTATTGTTTTGTTTTATGTTTTAAATTAAATTAAATTATCTATTAAATATTAATTAGTTTTATTATATGTAAAAATTTAAAATATATGAAATATAATTTTTTTATAATACCTAATTATGTGATATGTTAATATATAATAAAAAATCATTTATATTTTAATGAAGTTAATATTAACTAATTTAAGGGTATAGTCATCTCATTACAAATTTTGAATTGGAATATAATTGATATATTTTGGGCATTTATTGATATTTTTGGACATCTATTGATATGTTGATTTATATGGATATGGCTCTCTTTAATATCTATGAAAAATGTTTTTTTTTAAAATTCAAAATGTGTATTTGTTTAATTTTTATATTTGCCGATTTTTTCCCGATCCGATTCAAACTCTTCGCTCTTTTGCCTCGCTGATTTATTCTAATTATCAAATGGGGCTTATCAACTCAAGCATTCCTCAAATATGCATCACAATTGCTTCCAAATCCCAATGAGTTGGTTGAGAAGTAATTTATTATCATCCCATGTGTTAAAGAGTAGAAGAAATAAATTGGACCAAATTACATTGCAAAATCAGGACCATCATGGGGTTTAGAGGAATAGGATTTTAAGATCAGCCACGGAAGAATGCCTCATAAAAGATAGCATTATGGTAAATTCATTTTGGATATCAACCATAATAATAGAGACAATTTAAGTGAAAGCAATTTGACTTTCTGTTTGATACATCCTTGTGTTACTTGGGAGCAGAAGTGAAAAGCGAAATTTTCAAAAGCTTCCGGTTTGGAAGCTTTTTTTGTATAAGATATATATATTTTTATATATTTTGATGCATATATGTCAACAAATGCATGTATAATGCTGAATTAGTTATGAAAAGCATAAAAACATGAAATAAACCATAATACCATATAACATCATTCATCAATCATCTAGTAGTGAATTCGTCAACCATAGTTCCAATATCCATAACATCAACCTTGAAGCTTCAAATTTTCAATATATAAATAGGCTATAAACTAGGGATTCTTCTAAAACAAGTTTTGAGGCCACCAACATCAATCTGAACAATCAATTTCACAAACATCAAGGTACATAGAAGGGTTGATGTATTTGATTAAATGCCAATCCCATACCCTCATACATGATAGAACCCAGTGGAAACATTGCAATCTTGAAATCTTAAAAACTGTTAAGCCTGTTGCATTTTGAATGGGATTGAAAAATCTACTTTTTTGCATTTGAAGTCCAATGAGGTTGGAACCACTCTCAAACATCCCGAAAAAATTAATGGTAATGTTAAAACTTTAAGTAAAAGTATAGAAAATAAAAGATAAGGAGAATTCCAACTTTTACTCTAAGAATTTAATATTACCATTTAATGCTACTAATGCAACATAGATACATCCATATACACAAGTTTATAGTGGATTACAAAATTGTTCTATAGTATTGGCAAATGAAAACGTTCGATGTGGACTTCTTGGAGAAAGTTGGCAGTTGGGATTTATGTGGGGTCATCTGATATCAAAAAGAATTTTTGTATAAAATTCTTAAGATGGATCGATTTCCTAATCCTCTATTATAATATGAGTAACCCAAAAAAGTCTAACACGGTCTTTACCAAGAAAGTGTTTACACCAACCCCTGTCGACTCCCTTTGTAGCTCCACCAAATTTGGTAGTTGCCAATCAACATTGGTTGCGGTCTTTGAATCTACCACTCTCATTTGCAACAAAACTATCAACCACACCATCAAAACATTTCGATAATTTAATGAATAATGACCACCTGTGAATATATAGGAACGCCTCCTTGGAGCAATAGTCAATTGCCACCCTCCATCATCCTCAGTATAACGGGTCAACATCAATGCGTACCACATCATAAGATGACTAGGACAACCAACAAATATAAATCGATCTTGGGATGCAAAGCTCATGGTATAGTCATTGAACTTGCAAGGTCATTATCAACCTGCCATCATGAGATTCCCTCTCATGCATCTCTAATCTTCTAGCAATTGAACTATCTTGAACTAGGCCAATTCTCTCATGTTGAGAGAATCCTAAAGTAAGAGTATCATCAAGTGAAACTCCCTATGTATGAGAGAATCCAGAATCCTTGGCTTTGTACTCCATAATACTTTAACCAGCTACACAAAGACAATCATATATCCATGCAAGATCAAATTGATCTTGGGATGCAAAGCTCATGGTATAGTCATTGAACTATGCAAGGTCATTATCAACCTGTCAGCATCAAAATCCCTCTCATGCACCTGAAATCTTCTAGCAATTGAACTATCTTGAACTAGGCCAATTCCCTCATCTTGAGAGAGTCCTGAAGTAAGAGTATCATCAAGGGAAAGTCCCTCTGTATGAGAGAATCCAGAATCCTTGGCTTTGTACTCCATAATACTCCAACCAGCTACAACTTTGGAATAAATCTCAGCAACATCCTTTATCAAGGCATCATGTTAGAGACATAAAAAATAGAAGCAAACAACAATAACAATGGAACACGAGATTTACACGTGTTACCGGATGAAATGGCAGTCCAAGCGATCGACAAGCATATGTGGAGAACATGACCATTGTCATCTTAGTCACATGTGCAGACTTCTTCTGAAATCGAAACCTCCTAGGGGAGAGCCCTAATGATAACTCTGCGAAAGATACTTAGTCACAAAAATATATCTTGCATATGTGTAAAGTTAGTGACTGGTGCCTAATGGGGTCAAGAAGAGGATATGAACAATGTAAGTACATTCATCCAAGGATAAGCCAATAATTAGCCAGTTAGTTCCAATGTGCAAATAACAAGTGTGATAAGCAGGTATTTACCATTATCAAACAACCTGAAGCACACTTGTACAGTATTACTAGCAGAGGCACACCAATATATCATCCAGAGTATGCACAAAGGAGGGTGATAGTGAATGATAAGAATTCAATGGTATTCTAGTAATTATGACAACAGTAATCATTGACCCAATATACAACAATATAAAGTTAATTTAGAGATATATTGGTTTTGTATTAGCGGTGATTCTCTACCATTTGTTCATTCCAGACTCAGTAAAAGCAACAACAATGTGCATGAGCAAACAATTAGCAACAGTAAGCAATGATCATGACACACATACAGAGTGTACATGCAGCCTGATATGTGAAGGTAAAAGGTGCAAAACAGTGACAACTAACTCCTGAGTCCTCACCAACAGTTCGTTTGGTTGTATGCAGGGATAGAGACTGATACAAAGGGAAAGTGTTGAAGGCCTAATGTATGGAAGGCTGCCACTGTAAGGGCAGCCGTAAAAGGTGGACGTGGCTTGGAAGGAACCTCAAGACTAGTAGGGGAAGGTGTGTACCAGATCGTGAGGAGGATGTATGGAAGTAAAAGGAAGGAGAGTGTAAGGGCTGGTTTGTAGGGCAACCGACGGTATAGGAGAGGGTAGAACTGGGAATGACAACCCTTAAGGCTGTTAGTAGTAGGCCGAGGGTAGAACTAGGGCAGCGAGGGTAAGGGTAGGCTAGGAGAGGGATATTTTACGACTCCTTTGGGGTATGCAAGGGTGTAGGGAAGAGGAAGGAAGCCTAGAACAAACCTTGACCTAGAACTAAACTAACTTAGAACTGACCCTAAACTAACCCTAAAACTAGATTTTAGAGAAGAAAGAGGGGTGAAGGTTTCGGGAAAAGGAGAAATGCAAAACCTTACCCTAACCCTAGGGTGTCTAGGGAGAATGGCTTGCCTAATGAGAAGGAGACCTAGGTTAGATGATGAATATGAAGACCTAGACTTTAGCCCTAGGAGATTCCTAAAAAGGACGTGCTTCCATAAACCAATGGTGACTAAAGGATTGAAGATGACCTAGCCAAAACAAAATGCAGCTAGACTTACTACCATTTAGTTACGAACATGGGTCATACATCAACATTTAACTGGGAGAAGTATTGAAAAAGAACATCAGATACCTCCTTGTGCAGGGCTGTACCAACCAATCACCTTCTGAAAAAGAGCAAAAACCAAGATACTTCAAGAATTTACCATAAAACCCAGAAAATAGCATTCCTTAAGAGGGGTGCATCACTCCAAAGAGCCCTAGGTAGGGTAAAATAAGCGCATAATGTTTTATCCCATGAGTCTTATGTTAAATTGAAGTGAGGAGATCTATTTATATGATCTCACACTCACTTTTACAAAAATATCCAGGACGACATGCCTTTAAAATGTCAATTTGAAATTATAAAAATGTCAACTTAAAATTTTAACAAAATAATAATAAAAATGGCCTAATGTAGGCTCATGGTAGGCTACCTAGGGTATTTTTCCCCTCGGTGCCAAAAAATGCTAACATGAGCGAATCACTCCGAACGAAAGGCTGGAGTGAGCTGGAGGGAGGGCATTATACCCCATCTAACTGCGAGATTTGAGAATGCTGTAAAATCCCTCAACGCCCTCCTTAAAGCAGCAAGAAGGCCTGGCGTGGAATATAGCTTCCTTTGAGGAAAGAGACCAGGAAGAGAAGGCGCCAGTGTGCAGAAGGGCTTGGAGGGTATCCTAAGTGGCTGTGAAGGGAGACGAATGTTTCGCAGCTGAATCAAAGGCCACGAGAGGAAGCAAACAAAGTATGGGGTCATGTGACCCAGTGATCAACCCTTACGAGCCCCGAACACCAACCCTAGGGTTAAAAACCCCAACAAAGTGCAGTCAACATTGCCATTAAGCCATAGTACTCCTGAAGGAAGGCCCAAAGGGCTCAACCGTGACCACCATTGCTCAATAACACCCCTCATGATCGAAAAAATGGCTCTTTCTCCCTAAGGCACATCTGAAGGTGTGCTGGGTATAGATGTAGTGTAACAACGTGAAAACCTTGTTATGTGTAGGTAAAACCACTGGGCAATGGTAACTTCTATCTTTTATTGTTACATGGCAAAAAACTTACAATGCTCTTTCTTATGATATAATGCCAAGGGTCACTTCTTTTTTATACATCACATAAGAGGGTTCCAAAAGGAATTGAAATACATTAGAAGGTTCCAGAATTTTTTGCCTCAAAGGCTTTGTCTTTGCACCCCTAAGCAAGGGGGGGACCTAGCTGCCCCCCCTTGCAACCCCCTAGCACATGCAGATAACGTGAAGGGATAGTCGTGTAGCTTCCCCCCTTTGCAACCCCCTAGTACATGCAAATAACACAAAGGGATAGTCATGTACCACTCTATAAGAAAATGTTAAAGATATGGATATTGACTTTACCTCCTAACACATCACACCTCTCCAATGAATAACTAGAAGGCTAATGGTTGAACTCAATGTCATCATTACACCTCTCCTCCCTTGTACAATTGGAAGTCTCATGGATGGAAGAAACCAATGCTCTATATACCTCAGGTGGTACACTCACCACTACATGCTCTAAGGCCACTGAATCAACAATCCCCACATTCTACTTGATCATGGGAGGAGAACCTTGTGCATTGAAAGATCTCACAATCAAAGTGCAAGGATCGAAATCTAGCTTTGTATGTGCCTTCTAAGAAAGAGAAGGCCCTACCAACATCTCGCTGGAATGTGTGAGTGCTACTGGATCAACAAGTAACCTGTAAAGGCCACCCTCTCTCACCCCCTCTATCCAAAATCCTTGGACTTGCTAGACTGCAAGTCTGCAACCACTAATGGTGCATTGGTGTCCCTTAAAAGCAACTCTCCAATGTATATCTGTCATACAAGAAATTCAAAGGAGGTTTTTCCTCAAACCCAAACAAACAAAATATCACTCAACTCAAGAATATCACTTGAGGGCAGTTGAATAAAATGGAGCGAACTCCTCTCACATGGTACGTGGCATCATCGCCAAGTTCCATGATCATATCTCTCTCTTGCTCCTAAATCCTGTTGAATAGTGACCTGTCAAATGTCATATGTCTCGTAGTTCTACTATCCACATATCAAGTTCAACCAACACTAGATATAGTGTTAGTTGATAAACAAGAAGCCATGGAAAATGCAGTCTCAAACCGAGAGCTCATCTCCTCTACTCCTACTATAGTCTCCTCTACTCCTACTACAATCTGGGCTAGAACCTGCTTAACGCACATTCCCTTCTTCAATGGACACTGTCCTACATAATGTCCCATCTCGTGACATCGAAAACACATGACCTTACTGAATCTTTTTTTCCTGTATGTATCCCATTTCTCTTCTTAAATCCCATGCCAACCTTCTGTCTTTTTTACGAGACTAACGGTATCTACTTCTCCCTGTTGTTTTGAACATGACTACATTATGATTTCTTCCTCCACAAGAACAACCCAAAGCTTTGGGAAATCTGGTAGTTTTTCCTGGCCACAAATACCTTGAACAAAAGGTGTCTAGGAAGGAGCAAGCCCTTTAAGGGAAATATATACTATTTCTTGATCCTCTACCTTAGTTCCAACAACGACCAACTGATCCTTTCACTTCATTGATCCCGGTTAAGTAGTTCACCATAATATCTATCTTGCTCATGTGAATGACTGAAAGTTGGTTTTGCAAGAGCATCTATTGAGAGGCACAAGATTTTTTAAATAACTTAACCGAAGCATCAAACATGCTCTTACTTGACGTCTTATCAACAAAATTTGAGATGAAGTGATCCTTCACGGAATCACTTGAAGTGATCCACAAGCTTAGATTTCCTGTCTGCAACCTCTACATCCATTATATTTAATTTATGTTTTATCATTGCATGTTAGTGTACCAGCAAGGCTTATGGCTTATTTTGGCCGCTTTTGTATAGTGACCAGAACATAATTCCTTTTTGAAATGAAGCTTCTTTCAGACACTTTATTATTTAGGTAATTTTAGGATTCTTGCTTCTATAATTCCATGAGCTTGGTTTGAGTACTACATGCTTCTCCGATTGGATGAGATTAGTTATATCATGTTCAAACCAAATTGCATTGAGAGAAGCATGGTGCTCTTACATTCCAGGGTGGAAAAGATGTGTCATGCTAATAAATTAAAATGAAAAAAAAAATTGACGTTGGACATCTATTGTAAAATGAAAGTTTTTGGTGAACCCAGCCCGGTTTCAAGTCAACTTTATGGAGAATTTAATGTCCAACCCGGTTTAAATGAATGCTGTAAACTTCACAAAAAATTCAGACTTTGAAACACTGTATGAACATCATATTAACATGCAGAAAATTAAATAATACTTGCACACCATGAAATTTAGAGACTCAGAATTTTTCGGCAAATTGCCCAGGCAAAACCCAGAATGGGAAAACCTGTTTGAGAGAGATTTTAAATTTTATTTCTCAGAATGAAAGGTACAGCAAAATAATGAAATTTCCAAGATGAACTTATCTTCACCAGCAACTCAGTAGACTGCCTCGAACTGTGTGCAAATGCTGCCTCAAAATCTGTGCATACAATATCTAGAAAATTGTGCCAATTATTTGCTGTGTACGGTCTGATTGTACCAGCTTGTATAGCCCTCGATTCTCATGCCCAGAACAGTTCTCTCGGAATTTGTGCCCACTGATTCACCTAACCGCTCCCTTGAATTTCATGCCAAGGCTGTATCGAAATTTGTGCCCAGAAATCTGGAAAATTATGTCCACAACTGTATGGACTCAGCCATAAATGCTTCTGTACTGTTTCTCGATTTTTGTGCTCCCAGTCAAGAAATTAATGCTGTAACTCTCTCCTTGAAATTTGTGCACATTAAATGCTGAATATGGCTGTTTCAATTTGCGTGGCCAACATTTCCTTCTCCTGCTGCCTCCTGCTTCCTTCCTCACAACAAGTCAACTTCTCTCTCAAAACCTCATTCAAGTGAAGTGAATAAAATGCCTTCCCTTGCCTTTTTGGTTGGATGCTTGGGGTGAGTGAAGGGTAATCTAATCCAAGGGCCCACAATGAATTAGATGTGTGGATGAGAATTAATGCATTTTTAATTCTCATAAAGTTAATTTCACTCACCCCACTTAAATTTATCAAAAAGTCACTTTAATCTCTAAAGTGGAATTAAATGCTTATACCAAGTCATTTAATGCAAGGGTCACTTTATTTTCCCCTTTCCTAGTGACTTGGGCAAAACCACCTAGGGGAACAACTACCAAGGTACAAATTTTCAACATAAAAAAAGTGAAAAAAAGAAAGGTAAAAGACTAACATAGATCCATCTCAACTCCAGATCTTTAATGAAGCCATAGATTCTCATTTGTTTTTTTAATGCCTCTCAATGCTTAATAGATCCAGGGTTAAGATGGATCTATGCTAGTATAAGAACATAAAATGAAAATAGTCTTAAAAATGCTATAAAAATCAAGGCAGCCTTTACGAATACTTGCCAACAATGAGGGTGCTTATATTATTGGCTTTTAAAAACTGAATTACTGGTTTTGCCAAATCTTCTAGATCATTGTGTTTGGAAAAACTTTATGACTTAAAAGCATGGAGGGATAATCAAATTTGTTGGATTTCAGGGATGTTGCCAACTAGTTGTCGGAGTTGTTAGTTTTGAGGGCCTAGGCTGCCTATTACAACTAGTTGTCGGAGTTGTTAGTTTTGAGGGCCTAGGCTGCCTATTACGGCTTAAACAGAAGTTCTAGGTCATTTTGTGTTTGGAAACTTCAAAGCATGGAGGGATAATTAAATTTGTTGGATTTCAGGGATTTTGCCAACTAGTTGTTAGTGTTGAGAGCCTAGGCTGCCTGTAAAGGCTTAAACAGAAGTTCTAGCTCATTTTGTGTTTGGCAAAACTTTATGACTTCAAATCATGGATGGATAATCAAATTTGTTGGATTTCAGGGATTTTGCTAACTAGTTGGTGGTTTTGAGGGCCTTGGCTGCCTATAAAGGCTTTAAACAGAAGTTTTTACAAAATAATAAATCAGGTTCATAAAGAACTGCAGAGTGGCAATTCTGTATCGTCATAATGGGTGTAGTGATTTTGTACAATTCAGAATGATTTGTCTTTTTCGAACATGACTTTGCAAGCTTTGATCATGAACAATTTCTGGTCGGTGTGCTCACTTAATAATGAATGTGCACTCTGATGCCAATAATTTTTTTCTTCCCCTTTTTTTGTTTGCTAGGATTCGAGAAGGATTTGGTTCTTTTGAATTTGGAAGAGGAATTTGGAAGAGATTTGAAGATATTCCAAGACTATTCTTAGATTTCTAGGTTAGACTAAAACTCTAAAAAGGCGAGATTAAAAAGGCTGGCTACAATTTTCCTTCTGTTAATTGCAAACACTGGATCTTATCCATCTTGTTTTGAGTGGCTACTGGTTACTAGCTTCTAACTTAACTAGATTGAACACAGATGGAACCCCTTAGCCACGTACTTTTTCGCAGGCTGCTGTTTGTGGAGTATTCAAGCTCTCTTTATGACTTGTTTAGTTAATAAAAAAATTAAAATTTGCTTTTCCCCCTTACGTTATATGTAAGCAACTAATACTGAATTAAAGTACTAGCAAGCGGCTATCTGTGATCTAAGTGAAACTGTCATGTTCTAATCGATCCCTGCTTTTTTGTCTTCTCATATCCAATCCAAGTCAATTTAACTATTTTAGGCTTTGATTTATCATTTACAATTTTACATAACAGGCTGAATTTTCTAGACAGGACTATCCGAGCATTGTCTCTGTTGAACAGTCCATATGATAGTAATGAATAAGATACTAGGCATGCGTATAACAGAAATTAGTTTTCAATTTTCGTTTTTTTAGACAGCTGTCATTTGTGAAGGGAAATAATAGATACATATTTGTATGTTCTTGAGGCAGATTGTTTCAACTTGCCTTCTCTTTACACTTATGGGATTAAGTCAACAAAGGGTGAATGTAATAATCATTTCTTGTGAGCAGGTACATGAAACGCTTAGTTGCTGAGGTAAAGCCAATTGCAGGTCTGAACTTTACTGATGATTCCCTGGCCACTGCTGTCGGTAAAGCAGTAACAGAGGGTGGAACATTATTGACTTATGGCAAAAAGCTTCCCAGTCATGTTGTTTACCAAGGTGCAATTCGCAAGCCAGTGGAATGGAGCGAGTTTCTGACGAAGAAGAAGTTGAAAGCTCAACTTATGTAGCTTGTTAACCTAAAGCTTCTTTCGTTGGGTTTTGATTGTTATGTGCTTCTATGGTGCTTTGGTACGGTAATTTAAGTATTTATATTCTCTAAAACTTGCGGAACAAACTTTATTAGTGCCATTATTCATTGCTGAGCATCTCAAAAGGCCTTCATATTTTTCGTAAACATTTTAAGCACCGTGTTTTCTTCTGTGATCATGATGCTATTTCATGTTTTGGAGATGCTGAAACCAGTACAAACCTTTTCGGAGTTATTGTAATTTCTTAATAAAGGAATGCAAACCAGAAAGCAAATTGACTGGAGCTTGGTTGGTCATAGCATCTTTAGTATAATATTTTTGGATATGTTCTCATAGCAACTTTGGTATAATATTATTGTATAGAGTCACATTGTATCTTAGCATAATATCTAGAAATTCTACGTAGACCATCGCATACCATATTATGGAAAGGACTAACAGAGCATATGATCATATGCTGCACTCAAATCTATAAGCACAGTCACGAGCAGAAATTCACGAGGTATCTATGAAATATCTTCTTTTAATCCAGTGTTGTGATATAAACCAGCAATAAATATTACAAACAGAATTTAGGATCGCTGTAATGAAAATCCCAGCTGATGATTGAGGATGCTGAAAGGTGCTGTGGCGCATTATTAGATATCTTTTACAAAATTGTGGTTGAGCTGGGTTGTCTTCAAACACTCAAACACTGGACTTAATAGTCCTGTAAATCTAACCTGACATAGTTATGCCACTAATTATTTTCGTTTTAATTGTAAAACGCTTTCAAATTCAACAACATATGCACTTAATGAAGAGGATTTTAGCTAGTTTATTTAAAATGAAATTAAACACAATATATAAAAACAAACAAACAAATTGTTTGTTTTATGAGAGATAAACATCACTCGAACTTTTTACAATCAGGGAGATAGAAACATCTCTTGAACTTTTTACAATTAGGGTGTAATGAACAACATTACAATAATGAAGAATGTTGTATATGACAATGTATTGGTGAGAAATTTTGTTAGGGGAATTTTGAGGTTTAAAATAAGTGTCTTAAAAAAAAATATCATGAGCTAATACTGTAATGGGGAAAGTAATTTTGTGGGTAAGGTATATTTACAACTCACTTCTTACACTATTATTTATGTAAGTATGGTTAAGTTAAATTGAAAAAATATATAAAAATAAAATTGATAAAAAACTATTTTGATATAACTAGAAATATGAAATGTGAGTACTCTTTTGAATACCATATATAAATGTACAAAAATAAAATACTATTCTAAATAAGTACCATATATAAATGTACAAAAATAAAATACTATTCTAAATAAGATATGTCAAATATATCTTTTAGTTTTGTATAAAAAGAACAAGTAAATTTATATAAAAAAATTGATATGTATATATTATAACTCAATCTAACTTATATTTATTAAATAAACTAGTTTAACTAAAAATTTAAATAAATAAATATTAAACAAATTATGTTTGCAACATTCATTTTATGTAACATGAATGTTATATATTTAATTATAAATTAATATATTTATATACCATGAATATATTAATTTAAATTTTAAATTTATATGAATTAAAATCTAAATGAATAAATATTAATAAAACTAATTTATTTTTATTTAAACAATAAATATTTTCATAATAAAATAAATTTTATGATAAATTTTATTTTATTTTACATTACAAGTTTTTCTAATAAATTATTTAATATAACTAAGCTATATTATATTTATATAATGTTATGATATCGTATTAGATGTTATTATATCATATTCATATTATGTAGAATAAGGTAGGGTATATTCATATTTATAAGTTATATTATCTTATCATATTCATTATCATAACTTTATCACATATTTATTATAAACCACATATTCATTATATTAAAAATTAGCATGGTTTCAAATTTTTAATTTAAGTTTACTTTTGATATTAATAATATATTTTATATTCATATATTCATTATATAGGAAAGCATTTTAACTACTAAATCCATATATATTATATTCAAAAGTAATTTTTGAGTAATTTTTTTTTACGAGTATGGCTATTTATGAGTTTTCAAATACCATTTATAATTCGACAAGTAAGCATTTTTAACTCCGACAATGCCACCTCCACCATAAGGGATGATGTCATTTTCTAGGATGTGATTGTTTTTCTCTAAGTTGATTTTGATAATACATTTTATTGTTTTAAAACCTATTTTAGACTTCAAAATTTATCTAATGGTCATTCCTAGGTTGGTGAGTTGGTTCATGAAAAACCTTTGGCTTATTTTGTTGATTGTGCTTCATTCTGCATGGCATTTCCAAATGAACAATAAACTCTCTAGATTATCCAACATTACGTAGTCCCCAACTTCAAGTGTGGTATATGCATGATAACCATGTTGATGCCATAGGAATAATCCATTACAACAATTTTTGGTAATTATTGAAATCCAACATTATGTGGACTTTGTTGATGCCATAGAAATAATCCATTACAACAATTTTTGGCAATGATTGAAATTTAACATTATGTGGGCTTTGGATTCACATGCAAAGGCATAAGTTGTGCAATTGAATTTGCAATAATTAAGGCATTCAAATGAATCTAAACCTAGCTTTGAGATTCTTTGCCCTATGATGAAAAATAGTTTTTGAATTTGTCAAAACTTTGTTTAGCAAAGACATTGTTTTATGTATTATTGTTCCCACAAAATATTCAAGGTAGCTTTATATTAATGGAAGATAAATAGTATCCGAACATCCAATATGAAAAATGAAAAGTGAATGGCATTATATATTCTCTTTTGGTCTCCGCATTGTGTATGAGAATCAAATAGTAGCCTCACAAAGATGAATAACTTGTTAACTTTTTTACTGATAGATTTTAGATTTTGCTAAAGGGTGTTTTTGATAGATAATCACTTTTGTTCAAATCTTTAGTGAGTTTGGAACCCAATTTTTGCATTTAATATGGTTGCATTGTCATATTTGATTTCAAACCACTACCATGAAAGATGAGTGCTCTTACCAACAAGCCATGAGTGTCCCCTTGGGGTAGGATAGGGTTACAATTTTTTTATGTAATTAGAATTGTTGCAAGTATAGTCTTAAGTAGTAGCAAGGCATGTTACATAAAAACTCTTAAAAAACATAACAAATGGAAAATGTTTACTTGTTAGAAAACTGAATGCACTTGAATACAAATTATTGTCAATATTTTATAACAAAAAGCACTAGATGAAAAAACATGATAAATTGTTTGGATAGTATTGAAGAGTATTATAGAGTAAATCACATGGTTAGAAATAGAGATACTCAATCATATAATACAAATAAAAATATTAAGGTACGATTTCATTTTGAAGTAAATAACAAATATATTAAAAAAATAAGAATACAAATCTAAAAATATTAATGTAACATTTTAGTAAATAACATTAAGTGTTATTTTAATTAAAAAAACATATATAAAATAAGTGTGAATATGAGAAATTGAAACTTACTTATTTTCTTAATTAATAGATATTGAGAGTGATTTCACTTAGTTATTAGTTGTGTATGAGAGGGAGGGAGTGGGCACATGAGTTAAATAAACAAGAGGAAAAACACGATAAACAATAAAGTAATAGGATAGTAGATGTTGAGAGGGAATTCACTCAAAATTAACAATGTGTGAATGAAAGGGAGAGAATGCACATGATGTAAATAAATAAGAGAGGAAGGATAATCACAACATCATTCAAGGGAACAAAAATTATCAGTAAGTTTGTATTCAACACACAATCAAGAGATTCAACACATACAATGAAGAGAAGTAGAGGTGCGACACTATAAACATTGACACTGTGTTCACTTATAATGATCATTTAAAACAAGATAGGGGTTACATCGCTACATCGTTCACCCAACTAATTAGGGATTTTTTAATGTTGACTTCATAATTACATTGTAACTTGATTCACTACCATTTCATAAAATATATCATTGTGTAATAATATTAATATTTTTATGTAATGGCTCCCATTCACCATAAGTTATTAAGACAAAATAGATTGTAAGATAAAAATATGACAAGTAGCCAACTTGGGACTAACATCTGCCTCTCCATTCTTTTTTATTATCCTTGCTCGAGTCTTGGCTATCATTATTTTTTACTTGTTATGTCTTTGTTTCATTTGTTATTTTTATAACTATAATCACGATTCCACTTGAATTGGTTAATAATTTTATTTTGCGATATAATCAGTCCTCTTTCTTGACGTGTTGTACACACCATCCAATTATTTGTCTCTTTCTTCAAATGCTTGTTAGATTCTTCTCCACTAGAAAGTTTATCACATTAGCGATGATCTTGATCATACGCATTAGAGATTGACCAAGTCCATGACCCAGACGAGGCATGTTGAAGAGAAGGTCATCCTAAGAATATATCAAAGAATAGTTGCACAAAATCACAAACACAAAGTGCACATTATAGTGGACATCTTTGATGCCCATGAAAGTGTCAACGCGATGATATGTGGTGGCAGTGCAAATTAGGCAAATTCAACATTGTGTCCTAATCACATAGTTCTAAAGTTTATTCACACTAAAACACTGATGCACTACCCTTGTATGTTGACCTTTGTTGCGCCATTGTTTCAAATTAGCATGGAAACACATGAGTGGATGTACAACTTTACAAGAAGACACGTAGAATCCTAACAATTAGCGCGTATCTGCTTCTCTTTGTCATGTCATCTTCTTGAAATTCATATGGTTATGTAACTTAGGATACATACATAGGGAAAGATCCTTTGTATTCCCTTAGTAGTTTATTTATGCATCGCTCTAAGCATTGTGAATGGGATGGATGAAGAATGTGGATGGTGGATTGGTTGTTGTTGTGTAAGGTTCACACTACGTAGATAAGGTAGACATTTATATCTTTTTGGAAAATATTGATGTGTCCCTTGAACTAGAAACTTGGGAATATGAATGTAGGGAAAAAACTTGACATCCTCGTCAATTTGAACTCCAATGATGATATTAAAGGAATACCTTTTGGAGCATGGCTTGTTATATTCATAATTGTCATGAAAAGAAGGTAGCTCTCATTCAAGCTAATGCTAAAAGACAAATTTTACGGCTTGAAGTGAATAAAGGACAACAAAAGATTTACATAGTTGCTTGCTACTTTGTTAATCTTTAGTCTCCAGTAAAGAAATAGTAAACATATCCCTTGCAAATCTTTTGTTGTCATGAAAAGAAGGTAGCTCTCATTCAAGCTAATGCTAAAAGAGAAATTTTACGGCTTGAAGTGAATAAAGGACAACAAAAGATTTACATAGTTGCTTGCTACCTTGTTAATCTTTAGTCTCCAGTAAAGAAATAGTAAACATATCCCTTGAAAATCCTTGTGTATTAAGTAAATGACATTTCAAAGTTTCGAAATTTTGTACAAGTTGGAAAAGTAATTTTTAGTTGGAGATTTTAATTCTAGGATAGGAGGATCACTAGCACGCATCCTCACAATGGTTAGAGATCTCATTTGAATAGAATACCATGATATGAAGGACATAATAGGGAAGGGTTTGCCTATGGTTTCTATTGATATAGGGGACATCACAATGATGGGTAAACATTTACTACCATTATGTCGATGGTTTAACCTATTTACTTGTATTGATACATCTCATTTTATTGATACACGATGACTTGCCAAATTAAACAAACCATCTTGAAATACTTTTTAATAACATATGAAAAAATAACTTATTATATGGATGCCAAGATTTGGATGAAGGTTTTAGAACAATATCTTTTCACGTAATTGTGTCGTTAAAGAAACTAAAAAAAAAACTAGCAATTGAAAATTTTGTACAAAGATTAAACCACCAAATATCATGTCTTTCCTCAAAGGAATGAAAGATATTGGTCTTGTGGAAAATATCAATATGGGAGATATTGGTCCTTAATAAAGGCAAAATTATTTGTAAACAACATTGGAATGTAAGGAAGGCACCAAGAGGTTGTAAGGAAGATGCATATTAGATTGGTCGTTGTAAGATAGGATTGGCACTTGGGTGGTTGGATGCCAGAGACATAAGAATACAAAGGAGGAAGAGTGTTCATAAATGCAGTAGATTGCAAAGGTAAGAGAATAATTTTGAGATTGTACATACCATGCAAAGGACCAACACACGAAGATTGCATGACCTACAAAGGGAAGTAAGCTAACAAGAGATCTCTAAAAGGCCTTGACACATTGCAATGTTGCTATAGATATTTGTGTACGTAATATGCTTATATGAATAATGAGAATGAGCAAAACCTATTTAGCATTATGTTGTATTTCATATTTTGTCTTGTATGAATTGTATTTATGTTCTCCATTCAAATCCCACTTTCCGGTGGCTTACTATACATTGAGATTTTGAAGTATTTTTTCTTTAAGAATGCGCCTTTCATTGCTTTCACTTACTAATTTTGTCTACTTTGATCTTTTTCCATAACACATTATTGTGTAAAGGAAGGTTCATGCAATGCACATTGCTAAGTAGTCAACTTAGGCAATGTACTCCTTACGTTAAACCTTGTGGTGGTTATCAACTGGCACTATAATATCCAGTGTGGTGTGATTTTGAGAGTGCAAGACTTGGATTTGTGTCCATTGCATTACTTGGTACATCATTTTTGGTGTTAGAGCACATTGATGCCTTGGGAGAATAAACATATGGTATTTTCAAATCATAGAAGTTTGTGGTGATTGAAAGAAACCTTGAAAGTAGCATTCACCGGAGTTAATAAGGTGAGAATTGAAACAATGGAAAAAGGAAGTGGTAAGAAATGTTTAAACAAGAGATACATATGAACTGAGAAGAAGAATCGAAGAACTAGAAACAAGACAACATAATGAAGAGCCAACAGCTAGTGCTTCATAAGCAAAATACGAAGAAGAACAAGAAAATGAGCAAGAAGAAGATGTAATACAATTGATTAGATTCATTAACAATGAAATCAGAGTGAAACTTGAAGTTTTGCACTATGATGAGACTCTGAAAACATAAGAACTAGTGGATTGGATAAACAAGATGGAAAGGTACTTTGAGTACAAGAGGATAGCTTAGTGAAGTTCACCATTACCAAGTTGAAAGGCCACATTGTGATTTAGTGGGATTTTGTGCAACACAAGTGAGTTCACTAAAACAAGGAGAGGATAACCGAGCTTGGAGCAAGATGGTGTTCAAGTGGAGAATTTTTTTTTGGTTAATGAATTACAAGTAGGTGATTTTAAAAAATATAGAACTTATTACAAAGAGACAAATGTGTGCAAGAGTATAAACAAAACTTCTATCAAATTTCCATCTATGCAAGTCATGACAAGTACAAGTGAAGATTTTAATGACAAAACAATTAAACTCTCATTTTAACATTTTGTCAAACACTTGGCATTTCTAAGACTTCAAGTTTATAAATGCTTCTCAAACTTCAAGATGCAACAAATTGAAATACTTTATCCAAGCAAACCAACTAAAAACACTCGTCAATTTAACATAGTATTTTAGGTCCAATGACTAGGGAAAAGCCCAACAAGGGAAAACCCAAATAGATTTTTATTGGTTCAAGAGTAGAATTAGAACATCAACAAGTCAGAAATTCTTCTTTTAAGAAGTGCACGAATAAACTTATCTTCACCCTTGATTATAACTTCTTGAAACGTGTGCCAGACAAGAGAAAAAAATATAGACTTCCCACACGTGCCAGAAGACAACCACAAACCCTGTCTTGGAAATCATGCCATAGTATGGCCTCTCTGTGTATGACTTGTCAAAAAAGCAACGGATTTACTAATTTCTCTGCCTCGAGAAATGTGCTAGCAAACGTACATATTGGTACACAATTTATGTGCAAAACATTATTCCATACTACCTCGGGATTAGTGCCCACACAACCATTGCATCAATTTGTGCCCTTTGACATGTTGTATGAACTGTGAAATTATGGTTGTAACTATCTTGGGAACTGTGCCTTTGATCTCACTTGAAAACTATGCTCTCACTCAACTTGACCTCTCTCTTAAACTCAACGTCTTTCTCTTTTCCCTAGATACACTTTTATACTTGAATTGTTCCCAAACTAACCCTAACTTCCTAACTACCTCATTAATGGATACGATTTAATCTCATGATTAAGTTTCACATTTAATGCACATTGATAAATACAATTTAATAATTAAATGCACATTAAAATTATGGGACCCATAACTTAAAAGTCCCAATTAAGTTATGAAGTACAAACACTTTATTTACATAACGTAACTTTCAATAAATAAAATACTAGGCACAATAACTTAGTCCCACCCATGAAAAACACACCAAAAACCACAAGGAGGACCTCCAAAGTTATAATTTCTAACACTCCCTCTTAACAAGGGAGGTCTTTCTAACACCATCTATATCTCCTCCTCCTAGGTTACGATTCCATGCAGTTGCTCCCTCTTGTTCTAGAATCTGACTTGGAGATAAGTGCTTGAAGACCACTTTGAATTAAAACCTTTGAGGAAACTCTATTCTCCTATCATTACCTACTCATCAACATCATATTAGCTAAGCCTCCTGCTAGTACTCAGAAGAGACTCACTCTCTTCATCAAGAGGCACAAACTAAACACCTGTAACATCTACCTCATCCTCTATCTCGAATTCGGACAACCAACTACTAGATCCTACATATACAATCTCCCCCCGCAGTATATAGAGTCTATCTCTTCTATCCCCAAGTAAGATGGTACTGCCAATTGGATCTCCCACATGATAAACAAATAAATGTTATGGCCTGACAGGCATCCCATATGGGTGAGGGTCTAGATAAGGTGGTTGATTCAATTGTTGGCTTGAAATTGGGGTTTGTTCTTGGTGGGATTTCTCCATGTGGTCCTCAGAATCAGAGGGTGGAGGGTTTTCCGGCTATTGGTGGGGTTTCTTTGTTGGCCTATCAGAACCCGAGGGTGGTGGGTTTTTTTGAACCTGGTGTGTGCCCGAGGTGGCCAAAACAAGTCATTCGAAAGACTGAGAAACCTTTGTTGCTCGTCGTTGGTGAAGACGTTGCGATGAATGATATTATTTTGACGAATGCCCTTACGTTGGTTGGTCGTTTTGGTGGTCGTAAGTTCATTCCGGTGGGTGTTAAGCAGTGGGATTCTGCTACTTGGAAGGAGGATGTTACCTCTTTCCCTGAGGTTTTTGTGCTTCCGTGGGGATGGATTGATTTTAAATTCCATGATGCAATGGATGCGGTCGTTGTTCTATCTGGCTCTTAGAGATGGGATGGCTTTGGTCTGCTGCTGAAACGGTGGTCACCTTTTTTCGGCCCGCGTGTTGAAAGGTATGATTCTTTGCCGATATGGGTGAAATTACCTAACCTTCCATTCAAATTCTGGTCATTAGACTTTTTCAAACTAGCGGGTAACACCCTAGGGAATTTTTTGGAGGCAGATTTATCCTTTCTTAAGTCCAGGGTTTGTTGTTTGGGGAAGGTTCTTGTACTACTTGATTTGCAAAATGGATTAGCAGCCGATTTATTGATTAAAAGAGGGGATTCTTTGTTTAGTCAGCCTCTGGATTATTTAGGGGTACCCTTTCGTTGTAATAGGTGTCATGGCCATGGGCATGTTTTATCTCAGTGAAGTCTTTCTTTTCACAAGAATTTTAAACATGGCTCTGTTTCAAAGCCAAAATCTATCTGGCGGGATAAGAAAGATGTGTTGTTGTCTGAGTTTAAATCTGGGGATTTCTTGGGTGCTTCTTTGGAGGTTTCATCGCTTGTTTCTTCTATTAGTCCGGATGACTTGGGGATGGAGCCTGATGTTCAAGTTTTATGTCATGTCTCAAATTTTTCATTAGGCCACAATGGCCTAATCATATTTTCCATATTCATTAGAGTTTTTCAAATTGATGCTAAGGGTCAAATAATTGCCCAGAAATAAAATATCTAAATAAATAAATACAAGATAAAATTGAAGTGGCAATGGAGCACGGAGACACATGGAGACTATGGGGCCCACACAAGCTAGAAATTTGGTGCCACATGGCATCCTTCTCTTGCAATTTCAAATCCATGGGAAGCCTAAAGGTTATTGGATGAGTTAGAAGGCTAATAAACTTGTCCATATGCATCATAGGTCAAATTTTGGAGGAAGTGTAACTTACATGGGAGAGGAAGAGTTATTTTGGAGTTAGTGAGACACTTCGACTAGATTCCCTAGCTCTATTACAACAATGATGAAGATGCTATGACACCTATGACACAAATCAAATCTGAAGGCTGACATCTGACATATCTGACATGTTAGGTCGAAATAGAGCATCCAAGTGGGCTCTCATGTGATTTGTGGCAGCTCAATGGGCTCCGACTCAAATTTGGGGAAGGTGGAAGGCTAAGAAAAGGAGGACACATGGAAAATCCTGAGCACGCACCCTAATTCGAATTGGATTGAGTTTGTGGATGGATTGGGAACCTTAGAAGGCTAATTATTTTTATAAATATAGGAAGAAACAAAGAGAATGGATTTTTGTTCATTTGAGAAATTGTCATTTGTGAATTGTGAGAGCTAGTGGATGACTAGTTTTCTTGCCTTGGCCAATTTCGAGCGTGAAAGATTCCCATCCAAGTTGGTATTTGGAGAGGCCACTCAAGTCTTTCATGGATATTTAATGGTGTTTTATTTTCAGGTGTAAGCTACAGGGAATCTCATGGTTCCTTCTATTGCAACACTTTCTCTCAACCATTTACAGTTTGTATTGCATATTCTTGCTCATGGAGGGATTGCACTTTGGGTGAGATATTGATATCTTTGGGGAAGATTCTAATTCCCATTATCTTATGTTGATGTATATGCTCTATATTTCACTTTCAGAATACTCTCAGGTCGAAATACCCAAAATAATTCAGGTAAAAATGTTGAACAATGAAGAAATAATGGCATTTCCCCACTATCTTGTTGTGAACCATTGTAATGCTAATGATTTCGAATTGGGAGAGCCTTTCATTGTCCATTTATGATTGTAATCAGTTCAATATTCTCTTTTCTTCATTCTCATAAATTTTCAAGTCGAAATACCCAAGAGTTGTATGTCAAGTTGATTTTTAATGAGCAAACAATGACCATTTCCACTCTATTTTGATATATGCCATGGTAATGTTAATTATTTCGAATGGAGGAATGTCTCTCTGATAAATGTATGATGGATGGATTTTAATTAATGTATATTAAAAGTTTCATGTTCAGTACTTAAGCATTTGAAGCCATTTTACTCATTTTTATTGCATTGGGAGAAGATTTGGTGCATTTTCCCCAAGGGTCGAAATTGTGATTTGGGAGTTGTTTTGGAAAGAGTCATAACAACCTGTATAAAATGAACCACGATGCATACGAGAATTTAAAATTTTCCTTTACACATCCCTTACCTTTTTTCATAAATTCAAGAGACTTTGGGATCATTTGAGAATCCATTTCCAGCAATTACCTAGGAGGAATTGGAGCCCCAATTTGCTAGTAAAGATTCCTACTTTGAACAAAACATTAAACAAGTTTGAAGAAGTAATTTGGGGGTCATAAAACATCCCTGAACATAATATTTAAGTTCTAATATCATTCATATACCTTCTAAGAAAATTTGGGAGCAATTGGATCAATTTGGAGGTCTGGACATCAAAATTAGTTTAGGTCGAAATTGGGGAAAAAGTGGAAAAATTGGTCATTTAATAAAATTTCAAAAAATGGACATTACATTTTAGATGTGGATGCTCTTAAACCTCTTCATCTAACAACTTTATCTGATTGTGAGAAGGCTTCTAATCTTTTGTTTAAGGATTTAAAGAAACCTTTTGGATCTTTTTCGGAGGCCATTTCTTCTGGAGAATTCATTTCATCTGAATCTTTCCTGGGGGGCTTCGGGTTTGTGTCGCCTGTAAAATTTAATTCTGCTAAATATTTTGGGTATTACCTTAGGTCTAGCACCAAGGTTTCTGTGGACACGTTGGGGGTTAATGACGGTGACAATTGTCTACCTGGGTTTTCTTCTTCCTGTCAGGGACTTGGTGTTCACCTCTCTATTGTTTTATCTGATTGTTCGTTTGATCAACAATCTGGGGCACTTAGAGCAGTGTATGCCCTTTCTAGGTTTTTATCATAATTGTGACGACTCTCAATTGTCGAGGGTTAGCTAGTTTTCCTAAAAAACTAGCGATGCATAGGTTGGTTGATGATCAGCTTATTGATGTATTATTTCTCCAATTAAGTATGGGTGATTGGCAAATTCTTGCTGGGGAGACGGAATCTCTGCTTAAAGGATGGGTTTTTGTCTCGATGGATGCCAAAGGAAAATCTAGTGATCTTCTTTTGGGATGGAAGTCTCGACATTTCCAGTTTTTAAGTGTGTGGGTGATGGAATTTGGATTGTGGGCTTCTCTTTATTCCATTGAACTTAAAGAGGCTCTTTGTTTTGTGAATGTGTATGGCCCCTATTTGGATAGGGAAGGGTATTGGAATAACTTTTTTTCGTTGGACTGTCTAAAGAATTCTATGTTGATTCTTGGAGGGGATTTGAACTACTCTTTGGGGTTTTCAGAAATTTGGGGCGTTAGGGCTAGAGTGGATAACTTGTCTGATTTTTTCTCTATGAAGATGGATGGATTTGCTCTTGTGGATATTGCTCCAACTGTTTGTCCCCACATGGTCCAATAGAAGAGTTGGTAGTGAGAATATTTGTAAAAGATTGGATAGGTTGCTCGTATCTGCTGATCTTCTAGATTTAGAGCTCCATTTCAAACAATGGGTAGGTTGTGGGAATTCGAATCATCATCCAGTTTTCTTACAGACTCTGAATCATGATATAAAACCTCGTAGTCCGTTCAAATTTAATGCTCACTGGTTATTAAATGAGGATTTTGTTTCTTTACTAAAAGCTTCATGCATTGTTTATGTGGGTAATCCTTTGGTGTCACCTGCTGCGCACTTTGCTACCAATCTTAAGCACATCAAAGAAGTGTCTATCTCATGGTCTGTAAAGAAAAAATCTTAGGACTTCAAGGATTTAGTGGAGATTGAACTTTTGTCGGTTGATTATTTTAATAAGTCGAGGTTTGGTTTTTCTTCACAAGTTCTCTCTAGTTGAGTTGGAGTCGCGCAAAAGAAAAATTCTTTTAGAACGTGAACAGGAGGCTAGACAGAAAAGTAGGGCCATTTGGCTCTTATGTGGGGATGATAATACTTCTCTCTTCCATAAGTTTGCTAATCACAAAAAGAATATAAACTCTATTTGGAAAATTGTGGATGATGATGGTTATTTAGGGGAAGGTTTTGATTCTATTGCTAGGGCTGGTATACACCATTTTGAGACTTTGTTTTAAGAGGATAAGAATCATCATCTCCCTGATATTATGAAGATTGTTGAGCGTTTTCCTACTTCTATTACTGATGAGGAGAATGAAGACCTTATGATACCTGTTACTTTGGTTGAGATTTAGTTTGTTTTAGCTTTAAGAAAAAATGATAAGAGTCCGGGTCCGGATGGGATACTTGTGGCGGTATACAGGGCTCTCTTTGATGTTTTAGGTATGGACTTATTACGGGTTGTTGATGATTCTAGGAAGTGTGAAAAAATACCTGTTGTTTTCAATTCCGCACTTATTGCCTTGATTCCTAAGATTGATTTTCCTAAATCTTTTGAATATTTTAGGCCAATCTTTTTATGCAATTTCATTTATAAGATCATTGGTAAGATTATCTCTATGTGTATCAGGAAGGATCTTGGTAGGTATATATCTTGTGAACAGTTTGGTTTTTTTCCTGGAAGACAGATTCATGATGCTGTGTGGGTTATCTAGGAAGGTCTTCATACCATTTATAGTAAAAGTCTGAAGTCTATGGTTTCAAAAATTGACTTGTCTAAAGCCTATTATAGGGTTAATTGGACTTATTTGCAGGCAATTCTTTCTGAAATGGGGTTTGTTGTGCCTTTCATCACTTGGATTATAAGTAGTCTTACTTCTGTGTCTTTTGCCTTATTAGTTCATGGAGCAGCTTCTTCGTTCTTTAGATCTGGTCGTGGGCTTAGGCAATGATGCCCTCTTCCTCCACTGCTTTTTCTCATTGTAGTCAAAGGTTTGGGTAGGGCTTTACTTACAACAAAAGATTGTGGTGAATTTCATGGCATTTCTTTTGGTAATGACATATCATTATCTCATGTTCTAATTGTAGATGATATTGTCATGGTCTCTGATGGTTCTGATCAGTCATTATCAACCATTTATGAGGTCTTGTTAATTTTCTGTAAGGCATCTGGGATGCTGATAAATGAAGATAAATCCTCTTTATTGCACTCTGGTTTGGATGATTTTGAATTAATTTATTTACAAAATATTTTCTCTTTCTCTGTTGCTAAACTTGAGGTTGGCTTGAAGTATCTTGGTTTTCATCTTAAACCATGCAGATACTTTATGAAGGATTGGGACTGGCTAGTAGCTAATGTGGAAAATAGAATTAAGAACTTGAGTTTTCGATGGCTGTCTAAGGGAGGTAAGCTTACTCTGGTCAAATCTGTCTTAGAGGCTATTTCGGTCTTTTGGATGCATTTTGGATCCATTGGGCATTATTGAAAAGATTAGGAAGTTATGCTTCAAATTTTTATGGTCAAGGAACACTGACTCTTCTAGATTACCTTGGACCTCTTGGAAAGCTTTAGCTTGCCCAAAGTTTTTGGGGGGATGGGGGTTGAAGATTCATGTTGTTTTTGCTAAAGCTCTTGCTGCTAAGAGTGTATAAAACCTTATTCATGGTTCGGGTCTTTGGGTGAAGATAACCATTCAAAAATATGTCCAACCTTTATCTTTGTTGGACTGGATCAAAGTCACTATTAAACAAAAAAAGACGTATTTCTATTTGTTGGAAAGCTGTCCTATGGTCCTTTGATCTTATTGGCAACTATCTTGTTTGAAAGGTTGGGAATGGTGCAAATGTTAGACTTGGCTTGGCTCCATGGGTTGGATGCAAATGGAGACACCTTTTACCATCATTTTTTATTGATAAACTTCACTCTGTTGGAATTTATTTTCTTAAAGACATCGGTTGTCTTGATGTGTCTCTGCTGCTAGAGCAGGGATGGCTTTCAGCTGATTTGATTGGTTTAGTGGACCAGCAGGATGTTATTTGTTGGAATGGTTATCTGGCTATTCTTAAAGCTAGTCATGTCAGGTTATCAAATGATGCTGATGTTCTGATATGGAATCAGTCAAAATTTGGAAAGTATTCTCCAAAAGTTGGATATCTTCAGCTGGTTTTGGATAGAAACGAGGAGTAATTTTCTTGGTGGTGGAAGGTTCTATGGAAGTTTAAATGTCCTCTTAAGGCAAAAATATTTTGTTGGTTTTTATTATCTGATAAGGCTTTAACATGGGATGTCATATACAGGAAGGGTAGGGAAGGACAAAGGGGATGTCATATACAGGAAGGGTAGGGAAGGACAAAGGGGATGTCACTTATGCAAAATGGATTCAGAGACTAACTTTCATTTGGGTATGGATTGTTCTTTTCCATAAGTATATGGTTTGAACTTGAGTCCAAGTTACAGCTAAAAATTTTATGGAGTGGAGACTCCATAAAAATTGTCTTAAAACTTGGTGTCTTAATAGGGAAGTGAAACACATCAGGTCTTTACCTGTGATTGTGTTATGGTTCATATGGAAGGAAAGAAACCAAAGTTGTTTTGATGATTATTTTTTATCACCTTCTCAGGTTTCTTTTCTTTTTGGGTTTGTTGAGTTCTTTTCCTCAAGATAAAATTGTAGTTAGAATCAGATCTGTTGTAGAGGAAGTTATTGATAAATCTCTTCCTTCGGGATATTTTGATGGATCGGCAGTAGGTGATCCAAAAATTTGTGGAGTAGGTGGATTGCTTTTCATTTCTGATGATCATTTTTTTTACCTTTAAAGCAAGATTGGGTTATGGGACTAAAAATTACGCTAAGCTTCTTGGATTAAAGCTTCTACTCACTATGGCTTTGAATAAACATCTTTACAAGTTGCAAACTTTTGGTGACTCTTAGCTGGTTATCAATTGGGCCACTGGTAAGTACAAAATTCAAAATATCCAGTTTGCGCAGATTCTTCATGAAGTCATCAGATTTTTTTGTATCTTTGAGTTTGTGGATTTTAAGCATATTTACTGAGAAAGAAACACTCTCGCTGATGTTTTAGCAAAAGATGGATCTAATGTTCTGGTTGGGTCTTGGCATATCACTGAACATCGGGCAGCTGATTGTTTTGACTCTATTATGCTTTTTTTAACACCTTTGGAGAAGACCTGGATTGTTTTTTGTTTGAACAGATTTGATTATGTTTGCAGCAAGGGTGTCATGTTTATGGGCTGACGATGGAGGATCATGAAGTTTGATATCTGTGGTTTTTATATAAACTTTGTTATGGGTTTAGGACAGCTGTGTATGGCTGTTATTTTTTATAATGATGGGTTGTATGATGACCTCGTGATGTATATGCTTTGTTTCTTAAACAGTTTGTGTGTGTTTTTTATGCACATTTGACAAAGGCCTATAGATGGGGGCCTATTTATGCAGCTGAATGCATATTTGAGATGGAGGTACTTGAGAAGCTCGATGACTGGACTTGGTCCTTCCTTTGAAAACCTTGTTTTTGGCTTTAGGACAGTCGAGTTTGACTGTTATTTGTGAATGGGTTACATGATGCCCCTGTGACGTAATTGCTTTAACATTTTGTAAGAATTCTGTTAGTGGTATTTTGATAATGGGCAATACTCAGTTCTGTAATTATGTTTATATAAATAAAATTACTATTTTTTTCTGTGGAATATATATATATTCAAATTATAATTGTCAAACTCTGATAATGTATTCAAATTTTCAAATTATCAGTATTCAAATTTTCATAGCATCGTATGCTGATAATGTATTCAAATTTTCATAGCATCATATGCTGATAAATACTTCAATCTTTTTAGCATATAATCAAAATTTGTAAATATTCAAATACCAGTTGTGAAATTTTCATGTTTTACAAACCCGTGCGACATTACACAGTCTTGCTTTATTAGTTTTTCTAAATCTAAAACACTATTTCCATTTTCTCTTTGAATGTATAACAATCCCTCCTCCATACATAAAAACTGTTAATGTATTTATCTGTATATGGGTAAATTATTTATAGTTGATAACAAATATTTCATAGTTGGTTCTGCAAACATCAACCAACGCTGAATGAATGCAGAGGCACCGACGTAGCAGTGGGAGCATACCAGCCACTTCAGCCATCCATTGATTGACCCCTCCGGGTAAAATTCATTGCTTCAGGATCTCTTTAATGTGTGTTCTTTCATACGAATTCTTGGTCCAAGCAGTACGGTGCATGAGAAAAGTAACTGAAGTTAGAGAAAAAATATGAAAGGAAACAAAAGAAAGATGACGGTTCTCATCATGTAAAGGATCTTCCTGCGCGTAGCACCATTGATCTCCACAGATCTGCAAGCTGCATGCAAATGAAACCCACAAAGTTTCCTTACAAAGAAAAAATAGTGAAAACCCTCAAGAAGTCTACAGAATTGGATAGTTAATGAAAAGCATGTATACTTCGGTACATTTTTTTCGGAAAAATGATAACAAAATCGCCAAGTCATCGCCACAAACCGCAAACCCCTGAAATCAATAGAATTATAGATCGATTATTGAGAGGGAAAAGAGACTCATGAACTCAAACTTTTCGTGGCGTAGCTCAAGTGTTCGAGCTAAAGTACTTGAGTATTATTGTTGATTTTTATGAGCAACATCGAGAGCCCATCTCTTAGGAGAATGGGACCACCTAGTCTAGGACCAGGGTCGGTGAAGACTCAACCCAATGTTAAGTGACCATTCTGTTGAATGGTAGATATCTGGTCTGGGACCATGATATAGACCCAGCTTTGCCCTGGGTAGACTCAACCTAATGTTAGGTAGACCAGTGTAGCATCGGTAGACTCAGCATAGTTCTGAGTAGTCATTCTCTTGAAGAATGAAGGCACTATAAACCTAGACTGAGTCTAGGCATGTGTGGCACTCCGACCCTTGATCTATGAGCTTGGTGTGCTTCTCCAAGGATTAGCTACCCTTGGTTAAGTTACCCTAGTACCAGGTCTAGGTGTCACACAGAGTGTGAGAAAAAAACATTAGTAACTCTCTTGCTTTATGATGATGTACTTTTGGAATAAAAAATGACCACATGGGCACTTAGAAAAAGGCAAAAGTCAAAAATCAAAATAAATAAAGACTTTTGGACCACAGGTGGAAGTCAAAAAATAAATAAGGACTTTTGGTACAAGTCAAAGATAAATAAAAATGCCTTTTGCTAAAAAGTAAAAGTGAAATTAAGAAAAGATTAAAATATTATTATTTTTATCTTTCCTAATTTTGGTCAACTTAACAGGTGAATGAAGACTGTAAAAGAAGATCAAGTCTTCTCATTATTATATACAAGTTTGCTATGACAGGCAAAGTTGCTATTTTACTGAAGTCTCCATTGAAGGTTGTTTTTGCCTCAGCTAGGGCATCCATTCTCAACAAACCCTCATTTAGGGTTTTATCAAAAAATCAATCTTCAGCATTTTGTGGACAGTCACCTTTCAACATTTCGTTTTTTGGCCGTCTTCTTCATTCTTCGAGCAGATCGAGCAGCCGAGATTTTTTTTGTTGACAACCCTTATGTTTTCGTGAGCAGTCCTTCTCTGGGCAGCCTGTTAGAGGGCATTGCTCTCTCGACACCTCCGGGCAGCCTCTAGCAGGCATACCCATGAGGACGGAGGCCCGTAAGGCACCCTCGGGTAGCCCGTGGGCACTCCCGTGAGGGTTGTTGAGGCTTAACAGGCCCTCCGGGCAGCCCAAAGGCAGACCCGTGAGGGTCCTGTGGCTGTCGTAAGGCTGCCAAGCCTTAACAGGCCCTCAGGCCAGTCCAAAGGAAAGACATGCAGGCTGCAAACCCTTTCGGGAAGCAGCAGAGCTGCTCGGCAGCAAAATCAGGGCACTTGGGCAGTGTACGTCCGGGCAGGAGAAAAGCAGGAAGTTTCGGGCATGTCAGGAAACCAGTTCAGGCAGCCATTGACAGATCTAGAAAATTTTGATTTTTTTATAGTTCTAAGAACTTGTCATTTTTTTACAGTTATTTAGCAGACTGTTTTTGGACAGTTCTTTCCAGGAAGGTCTGGAAATTTCTACTACTAGGACTTGATATTCTTGCTTTGTTTCTTACTGAGAATTTTATTGTATTGTGGTTAAAATCCAGATCTGGATTGGAGGAACTTTTTGAAGAATTTCCTAAGCCATCTCATTCACGAGATGAGCTACTAATGCTTTTGGGGTTTTTGTCCTTTGAAGGTTTCCCCAGTGAAAAATCTTGTGTCCATTGTGCTGATGTGATGAATGTATTTTCACTGCACTGCTGATTTGTTTAAGTTTATCTGCAAATTTTTTAAGTTATATACTAATGTTAAAGTTCAACATGGTATCAGAGCTTAGGATGTGAAAACACAGTAAAGGGACACTGTTGTTGTTTTTCACTAGATCTTGGAATAAGATTTGCAGATCTAACATTTGGATAAGTGACAAAGATGGCCATCAATGGTTTCAAACCAAAAGAGAAGCTCTATGGTTCAGCCAACTTCAATTCCTGGAAGGTCAGGTTGACATCCATTCTAGATGAGAATGACTTGGATGACATTGTTCTTAATGTCGCAGAAGAGTCAACTACAAATGTTGGTAGGCTTGCTTACAAGAGGAAGCAAGGTAAGGCTAGAAGAGTCATTTATGACTCTATCAGAGATGAATTGATGCCTAACATCACATCTTTAAAGACTGCTAAAGAATGATATGATACATTGGTAAACCTATACGAAAAGAAGGCTCCCAGTCAAAAGAGAGTCTTGAAGAAGAGTCTACGAACTTTGAAGCTGAACAAAGATGAAAGTGTTGGTTCCTTCTTCACAAAGATTAAACAGGTAAGAGATCAACTCATTGTTATTGGTATTACTGTTGATGATGATGACCTTGTGCAAACAGTTGTTGATGGTCTCCCAAGCTCTTGGGAAACCTTCACGGCATCCGTCTGTGGGCGAGAGAATCGGCCAACCTTTGAAAGGATTTGGCATGATTGCATAGAAGAAGAAGGAAGTAACTCTGGCAAGGTAGCTAAGGAAGACAACCTTGCACTTGCAGCAAAGACAAAGAAGTTCAAAAAGCCTTTCCCTCAGCAAAAGAAGAGTAAGCAACCTAAAGGTAAGTTTTCTGACATGTCTAAGATTGAATGTTATACTTGTCACAAGTTTAGACATTATGCTAGAGAGTGCACGTAGAACAAGAAGAAACCCAAGAGAAGGTTTCAACCATCTGCTGCATAAGCAGAGGAAGAAGAAGATGAAGAACCAAAGAACGAAGAAGAAAACCAAGGCCAATAAAACTAATGAGCCTTAAAGAGAGTACTATTTGATTTCTGCTCTAACTAGTTCTTTCTCAGCTTGCTCCACTTCTTGGTTGGTGGACAGTGGTGCCTCCAGGCACATGACACGTAACCGTGGTACCCTCACCAGTTATAGAAAGAAGAAGTTCACCACTCAGGTAGAACTTGGAGATGACTCCACTTACAAGATTGAAGGAGTTGGCTCAACTTCACTTCAACTTGACACAAGTAGAGTTCTTCATGTTGATGATATTCTTTATGATCCTGGTTTAAAGAAGAATCCTTTATCTGTCGCCGGTTTAGAAGACAAGGGCCACAGAGTCCTCTTTATGGAAAAGAAGGTCTTTTTATGGGAAAAAGACACAGATCTAGACTCAGCTATACATATTGGATTTTGAGAGGGAGAACTTTACAAGGCCTCCAAAGTTTCCACTCGTGCTTTGGTACATCACACAGTTGATCCTTGTGAACTTTGGCATAGAAGGTTTAGACACCTTCACTACATAGCTCTCCCAGGATTTCAAAAGATGGTCATAGGTATGCCAAAAGTTTTTCCAAAACATGAAGGAATCTGTAAAGGATGTGCTCTAGGTAAGAACATTAAGAAATCATTTCCCAAAAGCAAGAGTAGATCTAAAGGCATTTTGGATTTGATTCATTCCGACATTTGTGGGCCCATGTCTTCACCCTCCTTGAGTGCGTGTTTATATTATGTCCTGCTTATTGATGACTACTCTCGGAAGTCTTGGATTTACTTCCTTAAGGCCAAGAGTGAAACATTTGACAAGTTCAAAGAGTTCAAGACACTGATTGAAAATCAGACTAGCAGGCACATCTGTATCTTAAGATCAGATAACGGAGGTGAGTATGAATCTAATGAGTTTGATGATTTTTGTCGAGAAGCAGGAATCAAGAAAGAGATGACAATGCCTTACAACCCCCAGCAGAATGGGATTTCAGAAAGGAAGAATAGAATGATCTGTGAGGCTGCTAAAGCCATGATCACTGATCTAGATCTTCCTTTGTCTTCATGGGCTGAATCTACAGGAACTGCAATATACATTCATAACAGAAGCCCTCATGCTATCTTGGGTGAGAAGACTCCTGAAGAAGTATTCACCAAGAAGAAACCTGCAGTTGATCACATGAGGTTATTCAGTACTCCTGTGTATGTTCATGTGCCGAAAGAGAAGAGGGCAGAGGTAGAGCCCTCCAGTAAGAACGGTATTTTTGTTGGTTGCAGTCATTGCTTGAAGGCTTATCGAGTATATATACCTGGACAAAGGCACATTGATATCAGCAGAGATGTGATCTTCCATGAGGAAGTTGTGTTTCGTAAAACACTAGAGCTTTCACCGGAAGATGCAGTTTCCAGATTCCAGATATTTCCAGATGTTTCTGAAAACATTGAAAGTCCACTTAAAGAACTACTTGAAGTTCCTCCTTCCAAAAGGAGACTTGCTTGGTACCGAGAGACGGTACAAAAAAGTCAAGAAGCATAAAACTCCTCCAGGGACTTTCAGAGAAAGCATAAGACCACAAAAGTACTACAATCTTATGAGTCAGCGTATTAGTTCAGAACCTTCATCATATGAAGATGTAGCAAGTAAACGGGTATGGGTTAATGCCATGATTGAAGAGTATAAGTCAATCATGAAAAATGATGTTTGGGAAGTTGTTCCCAGACCTGTAGGAAAGTCAGTAGTGCCTTCTAGATGGCTTTTTAAGATCAAGCATGTTGCAGATGGCAGTGTGGAGAAGTATTAAGCTAGATTCGTAGCACGTGGCTTCACTAAAACAGAAGGCATGGACTATGACAAGAAATTTGTTCTTCTTGTTAGGTACACTACCATCAGAACCATCATTTCACTTGCTGCAGTTTTCGAATGGAAGTTACATTAGATGGATGTGAAGACATCCTTTCTCAATGGTAAGATTGAGGAAGAAGTTTATATTGAACAACCTGAAGGCTTTGTTACTCATGGGAAGAAAACCCATATATGTAAACTGAAGAAAGCCTTGTATGGACTGAAACAGGCTCCGAGAGTCTGGTACGCCAGGATGGATGGATTTCTCCATAGTTTGGGGTTTTCCAAAAGTACAGCGGATTCTAACTTGTACTCTTAAGTTGTTCATAATCATGTCTTAATACTTGTTCTATACGTAGATTACTTGTTTCTTACAGGTGATGAACAGTTGATAGACTAGTGTAAGAGAGAGTTTACCTCTGAATTCGAGATGAAAGATCTCGGATTGATGCATTACTTCCTTGGATTAGAAGTCTGGCAAAAGCCAGGTGAGATCTTCCTGACACAAGGAAATTATGCAGTGGATATCTTGCAGAGATTTTGGATGCAAGACTGTAAGTCCATGATCGTATCAATGACTACCAACTTGACAAAGTTGCGGGATTCAGCCTCTAGTTCACCGAGTGTGGACTCTACTCTATACAGACAACTCATTGGTTCCCTGATGTATCTCATGCATACGAGACTCGACATCTGCTACACAGTGAATGCATTGAGTCAATTTATGTCGGATCTGAAGCACATACACTTGGTAGCTGCCAAACATGTACTCAGATATGTGTGAGATACTATCACGTATAGGCTCAGATATACTTCCAGCAGTGGAGTATCGTTATCTGGATATTCAGATTCAGATTAGGCTGGCAGTACAATTGACCGAAAGAGTACCTCCGATTATTGCTTCAGTATGGGATCAGCAATGATCTCTTGGTCTAGCAAGAAGCAGGGTTCCATAGCTCATAGTACAGCTGAGGCAGAGTATATTGCTGCAAGCGATGCCTGCAAGGAAGCAGTTTGGCTTAGAAAGTTGTTATCTGATCTGTTCGAGGGAAAGATTGACTCAACGATCATCCATTGCGATAATCAGAGTCACATCAAGCTTTTAGAGAACACAGAGTTTCATGACAGATCGAAACACATTGAAATGAGGTATCATTTCATCAGAGACCTAATGTAAAGAGGTGCTCTGAAGTTGCAGTACATTCGTACATATGAACAGATTGCAAATATCTTAACCAAGCCTTTGACAACATCAAAGTTCATGTACTTTCGTGACAAGCTCAGTATGACAGAGAATGCCTCTCTCGCTGAGGAGTGTTGATTTTTCTGAGCAGCATCGAGAGCCCTTCTCTTAGGATAATGGGACCACCTGGTCTAGGACCACGGGGAAGACTCAACCCAGTGTTGAGTGACCATTCTATTGAATGGTAGATATCTAGCCTGGGACCATGATATAGACCCAGCTCTGCCCTAGGTAGACTCAACCTAGTGTTAAGTAGACATCTGGTCCGGGACCATGATGTAGACTAGTCTAGCACTGGTAGACTCAACTTAGTTCTGAGTAGTCATTCTCTTGGAGAATGAAGGCGCTATTGTAAGCCCTAGACTGGGTCTAGGCATGTGTGGCACTCTAACCCTTGATCTATGGGATTGGTGTGCTTTTCCAAGGATTAGCTACCCTTGGTTAAGTTACCCTAGTACCAGATCTAGGTGTCACATAGAGTGTGAGACAAAAGCATTAGTAACTCTCTTGGTTTATGATGATGTACTTTTGGAATAAAAAAGGACCACAGGTAATGACCACAGGGGCACTTTCAAAGTCAAAAGTCAAAATAAATAAAGACTTTTGTACCACAGGAAAAGGACCACATGTGGAAGTCAAAAAATAAATAAGGACTTTTGGTAGAAGTCAAAGATAAATAAAAAGACATTTTGGTAAAAGGTAAAAGTGAAAATAGGAAAAGATTAAAATATTATTATTTTTATCTTTCCTAATTTTGGTCCACTTAACAGGTGAATGAAGGCTATAAAAGAAGATCAAGTTTTCTCATTATTATATACAAGTTTGCTCTGACAGGTGAAGCTGCTAATTCATTGAAGTCTTCATTGAAGGTTGTTTTTGCCTCGGCTAGGGAATCCATTCTCAGGAAACCCTCAGCTAGGGTTTTATCAAAAAATCAATCTTCAACATTTTGTGGACAGTCACCTTCAACGTATCGTTTTTGGGCAGCCGAGATTTTTTTTGTTGACAACCCTTCTTCTGTTTCTGTGGGAAGTCCTTCTCTAGGCATCTTGTTAGAGGGCATTGCTCTCTTGGCACCTCCAGGCAGCCTTTAGCAGGCATACCCGTGAGGGCCGAGGCCTGTAAGGCACCCTCGGATAGCCCGTGGGCACTCCCGTGAGGGTTGCCAAGGCTTAACAGGCCCTCGGGCCAGTCCAAAGGAAAGACGTCTAGGCCGCAAACCCTTTCGAGCAGCAAAATCAGGGCACTCGGGGAGTGTATGGTTGGGCAGGAGAAAAGCAAACAATGGGCAAAAGACGGAAGTTTCGGGTAGGTCAAGAAACGAGTTCGGGAAACCATTGACAAATCTGGAAAATTTTGATTTTTTTAAAGATCTGAGAATTTGTCATTTTCTTACAGTTATTTAGCAGACTATTTTTAGAAAGTCCTTTCCATGCAGGTCTGGAAATTTCTACTACTAGGGCTTGATATTCTTGCTCTGTTTCTTACTGAGAATTTATTGTACTGTGGTTAAAATACAGATCTTTATTTGAGGAACTTTTTGAAGAATTTCCTATGCCATCTCAGTCACGAGATGAGCTACTAATGCTTTTGGGGTTTTTGTCCTTTGAACGTTTCTCCAGTGAAAAATCTTGTGTCCATTGTGTTGATGTGATGTATGTGTTTTTACTACACCGCTGATTTGTTTAAGTTTATCCTGCAAATTTTTTAAGTCATATGCTAATGCTAAAATTCAACAATTATAAGTTTGTAAGTCGTGCGCAAAAACTCTGTCAAATCCTTGGGTGGCCATACCTTGCTATATAAAATTCTATTTGATGTCCCAAGGTTTACTCAACTAGTCTGGCTACTCATCAAATACTAACCCTTTCCCATCTCTCATTTTAAAAGTGGTAGTATGGTAAACACTATATTCTTCCAAAAGCCAAGTCAACCACAAAGCTTGAAGTTATTATAACAATATACTCATTGTGAGTTCAACATGTTACTTTAGAAAATAGAACTGAATAAAGAGGATAACACTCTTTCCCACGACCAACAACCACTCGAGCTAGACAAAAAAACACTCCATCCCACAACCAACAACCACTCAAGCTAGACACAATCAACATGTATACTATGATATACACAAAATAATAATTCATCTTAACATTGATGTTAAAGAAATGTAAATATAACTTCATAAGATATTACATTTGTATTTTATTGTATTATTATTATTCATTTCTTTCATATATGTCATTGATGTACTTGGTCATGTAAAAGTCTTGAGGTAAAACCTCCGTTGTAAGTCGGGTCAATAGTACCCACAAAAGTATCTTATAAATGTTATTTTGAATCTACCTATGCAAGTCAACCCTGGTTGGAGAGACAAGTCGGCCCTATTGGTTTATTAGATCACTTAATTGATGAGTATAAATAGGTGAGGCACCTCCCTCGTTTGTACACACTCAACACTCAAAGAAGTTAGCTAGAAAGAGAAGAAGCAATCCATCTAAGAGACAGTAAGCAACTAGTCTTATTCTTGGGGTCTTACACTGTACTTGGTTGGATTCTATATCGAAAAAGTTTTGTTGGGTTTTCTCCCCCATGAAGGTGTCCCAAGCTAAATCTTTGTGTTCTCTTTGTGCTACTATGCTTGTCATTATTTCAATGATCCATTTGTCTAAGGCATAAAAAATTTTAAAATTCTAACATGGTATCAAAGCCAACCTGAAAGGAGTCATTATACAACAATTCAACAAGCTAGGGTTGTTATTCTGGGGAACTCCCTCGTCAAATCAGCTGAACAAAAAAAGAAAAGACAATCTTACTTACCCTAGGAGGGTGCATCTTTTTCTGTGTTGCCATATTCGAGATCCGAAGATTCACATTTTTTTCCCTAACACACCTGCCAAATGAAACTAGGGCATCTGAGTTTTGAAGTTTTGTCCACAGTTTTGGAGAAAAAATCCCACTGCTCAGCTCGCCTTAGGGAGGTGCATCTTTTCCTCCAATAATATTTGCAAGTCACCACAGTTGAAAAATTAGGGTTTCTTTGTCAAACCCTACGTCAACCTAAAGCAAGTTCTAGAAGCAGCATTTTTATTGGTAAGTTCTACTTCCAATATTTCCATTTGAGGCTCTCATTCATTAAAGATGACTAAGTACCAAGCTTGATGAAAAACTTGATGAAAAGCTTGAAGGAGAATTTTAGAGCATGAAAGTATAGAGTCATGCTCATCCTTGAAGAACATGACCTAGGAGGCTACATCAAAGAGGAAGTTCAAGAACCAGAAGGAGATGAAGCAAAAGAAAAAAGCACGGGAAGGATATTTTCAAGGCTAAGAGAATCATAGCCAATTCCATTAAGGATCATTTGATCCCCCACGTATCTTCAAAAAAGACAAAATAAATATTCGATGCACTATCTAGATTATTTAAAGGAAGAAACATCAAAAAAATAATGGCCTTGAGAAACCAACTCAAGAGTGTGAAGATTTAGAAGGAAGAAACAATGCAGTCATACTTCACAAGAGTGTCCCTAATCAAAGAACAGTTAGAAGTTATTAGAGACATGGTAGAAGAAGCAGAAATTGAGATGACCACTATGAATGGTCTCCCGAGGGATTAGCACTCCATCAGAGGAATATATGCTAGAAGGAAGTTGACCAAGTTCAGTAGACTATGGGAGAATGCATACATGAAGAAGAAAGAATAGCAAATAGAGAAGAAAAACTAAATGACAATGAAGGTCAAGCTTTGGCAACACATACAAAGAAAAAAAGGAACAAGAGAAAAGATCGTGGATCACCTCCTAGTAGACCTCAAGGACCTATAAAAGGTAATAGATCTAAAAGGGACTTCTCAGCCTTTGAATGTTTCACATGCCACAAGATGGGACACATTGCAATAAACTGTCCTCTCAAAGAAGAACGTGTTCATGCCCATCTAGTCGTAGAAAATGAATCAAATGAGGAGAAGGCTAGAGAAGATGAAGACCATTGAAAAATGTCTTAATTTCATCTCTCACTGGATCAATCTCATATGGAAGTGACACTTGGTTCATAGACAATGGTGCCTCCAAACATATGACAGGTTACAAAGACTCCCTCTCATGTCTTATTCAAAAAGCCTTATCCACACAAAGTGAAGCTTGGATATGATTATCAGTATCCCATCAAAGATGGGAGAATCCTCTTATAAGCTGAATTCCAGAAATTTCATGAAGATGAAATAAGTTCTATATGTCCTAGGATTGAAAAAGAATCTCCTTTCTATCTCAGCCTTAGATAAGAAAGGTTTCAGAGTTGCTTTTGTAGATGGTAAATTCCTCATGTGGACGAAAGGAAAGACAATAGATGATGCAGTCGTAATTGAAATTGAAGGACTCTACAAATTGAAGGGAAACTCATATTCAATTTTGGCAGCTAATACCATTAGCCCATATGAGCTATGGCATAGAAGACTTGCTAATGTGAACTACAAAGCATTTCCAATCGTGAGCAAGGTAGTAACAGGTTTACCAGAAATCCAAATTAATCATGAAGGAGATTGCAAGGAATGTGCTCAAGGAAAGAATACCAAGAACCCGTTTCCAAGCAGCAACAGTAAAGCGAAAGGCATCTTGGACATTGTTCACTCAGATGTATGTAGTCCGATGTCAGTTACTTCTCTAAGCAGTTATGTTTATTATGTTTTCTTTATTGATGACTATTCCCGCAAGACTTGGATTTACTTCTTGAAGAATAAAGATGACGTATTTGAAAAGTTCAAAGAATTCAAGGCCCTTGTAGAGAATCTCTCTAAGAAGAAGATCAAGACTTTGAGATCAGACAATGGAGGAGATTTCGCTTCAAATGAATTCAAGGATTTATGTAAAGGGATTAAGAGGGAGCTCACCACCCCATATAATCCTCAACAAAAAGGAGTGGCAAAAAGAAAGAATAGATCCATCATGGAAGCAGTAAAAGTCGTGATCCTTGTCCAAAATCTACCTATGCACTTATGGGATGAAGCAACCAGGAATGCAGTTTATGTACAAAACAAAATCTCCCTCGACAAAAAATGTTTACTAGTAAGAAGCCTGAAGTCCTATATACATACAGATTCCAAAGGAGAAAATATCAGAGTTGGACCCTTCAGGAAAGGAGGAGATATTTGTTGGTTACAATGATCAATCAAAAGCTTATAGAGTCAACATCAAAGGTTACCGTCAAATCGAGATCAACAGAGATGTCGAATTTGATGAAGACGCAGCTTTCAGCAAGTCCAAAAAAAACTATGTAAATGAGGATCATGAAGAAAAACATGAAGCTCCTAGAGTTGCAGAAACCAACATATTACCAGTTCAAGATGTTGAAGAAGAGCATATACTAGAATACCATGACATGATAGAGCCCCAAAGACCATGAGATGTTCTCGTGAAAAATAAGACCAACTTGGTCTTGTGAAATCATTCAAGACGCAGAAAAGTATGGTACTCCAGAAGGAACTTTCAAAGAAAGCAAGAGACTAAGGCCATACTCCAGCTATGTGGCCTTGATGTGCAATATTGTTAATGAAGAACCTACATGTTTTGAAGAAGCAACAAATACGAAGGAATGGATGGATTCCATGGTTGAAGAATGATGTTTGGGATGTGGTGTCAAGGCCAAAAGATAAATCGGTAGCCTCCTCGAAGTGGATCTTCAAAACAAAGCATTCAACAAATGGTAGTATTGAAAAATACTAGGCAAGATTTGTAGCCCAAGAGTTCTCTCGGAAGGAAGGAATTGATTATGAAGAGACTTTCGCCCCAACTACCAAGATACACTTCAATCAGAACTATCATTGCATTGGCAACCAAGACGAAATGGAAGCTGCACCGGATGGACGTAAAAACAACATTCATAAATGGCGTGATAGACGAAGAAGTGTACATTGAACAACCACAAGGTTTTGAATCACATGACAGAAAGACAAATGTATGCAGATTGAAAAATACGTTGTATGGGTTGAAGCAAGCACCTAGAGGTATGGAAAGATCGATGGATTCCTAATGAATTTGGGCTTTACCAAAATTATACAGATTCCAACCTTTACTATAAGGTTGTAGATGGTGGTCTTATGATATTATTATTATATGTGGATGACCTATTTTTGACAAGAGAAAAAAAGTTCATCAATGAATATATGAAGCTTGTTGCATAATTCGAGATGAAAGACCTTGGTATGATGCATTATTTTCTAGGTCTCAAAGTAGGCAATTCCTAGATGAAATTTTCCTAAATCAAGAAAAATATGTTGTTGAAATCCTAAAGATATTTGAAATGATAGACTGCAAGGCAATGAATACTCCGATGTTAACAAACTTGAAGCTCTTGAATGATGATTCCTCAAAGACAATAGATGTTACACTATACAGACATATTATTGGCTCACTAATGTATTTGACAAATACAAGACCATATATATGTTTTGTTGTGAACACCTTGGGTCAGTATATGGTGGAGCCTCGACATGTTCACTTAGATGCAACGAAACATGTGATGATGTACCTAAAGAGTACATTGGATTGTGGCTTCAAATATGCAGTCGATAGTGAAATCAGATTACACAGTTATACAGATTTAGATTGGGTAGGTAGAGTTGAAGACAAAAAGGGCACTTCAAGATGCTTTAGTTTGGGATCAAGAGTGATCTCATGGCTCAGTAGGAAGCAAACTAGTGTTGCTCTCAATACAACAGAGGCTAAATATATTGCAGCATGTTCAGCCTATATCGAAGCAGTATGGATTCACACGTTGTTAACAAGATTATTCGATACTGAAATGGATGTGACTGATATCTACTACAATACCCAGAGTTGCATCAAGTTGTTAGAAAACCCGGTGTTCCACGACAAATCAAAGCACATAGAAA
The DNA here is from genome assembly GCA_001517045.1 of Pseudotsuga menziesii. Lineage (NCBI taxonomy): Eukaryota > Viridiplantae > Streptophyta > Pinopsida > Pinales > Pinaceae > Pseudotsuga > Pseudotsuga menziesii. The sequence goes on along the minus strand of LPNX010964512.1, from coordinate 553,365 downwards.
TCAAGTACTACTGCATCTGGGATATGGTGCAGAGGGGATTTGTATAGCTCAAGTATGTTCCTACAAAGGAACAAGTTACTGATGTGTTGACTAAACATTTGTCTCGTATAAAATTTGAATACTTTCGAGACAAACTTAGTGTGGTCCCAAAGGACCTCCCTCATAAGATGAAGTGATGATGATTCGGTTTCTTGTAGCAGTTATGTGTCAACTCAGTCTAAGATTGGTATGTCAACTTGTGCTAACAAGGCATGTTTGATCCTAGAGGCATCGACATGTTTGACTAGGGTTGTCTGGTCCGAAAAGATTAGTAAATCAAATAGTGCTTTAAAACCTGGGTAGATCGATATGTTTGGCTAGGCTTGTTTGGTCCAAAAGGATTAGTAAGCCAAACAAGGCCATTTGGGTCTACCAGAGTGCCCACTGTAGAGCTGCTACATATGTCCTCTGTATTCCACTATTCATTTGTTGATATGATGATGTTCCAACATCACATGTTGATGGTGTTCCAACATTCATTTGTTGATAATGATGATGTCTCAGCATTCACATGTTGATGGTGTTCCAGCATTCACTTGTGGATGATGTTCCAACATTTACATGTTGATGATGTTGTTCCAGTATTCACATACTGATGATGTTCCAGATAGTGATGGTGTTCTAGTATTCACATATTGATGATGATGCTCATGATGATGATGATGCTCTATGCTGATGTTGATGTTTTAAACACATAATGTTGTTTCAAAACTTCCTATGACAGATTCAGCAATCACTTGTACAATTGGTGTTGTGTTGGTGTTGTTGTAGAATACCTTCCTCGTTAAGGAGTGTTAAAGAAATGTAACTTCAGAAGATATTTTATTTGTATTTTATTATATTATTATTATTCCTCCTTTCAGATATGTCATTGATATACTTGGTCATGTAAAAGTCTTGAGTTAAAACCTCTGTTGTAAGTCAGGTCAATAGTACCCACAAAAAGTATCTTGTAAATGTTATTTTAAGTCTCCCTAGACAAGTTGGCAGTGGTTGGAGAGACAAGTCGGCTTTATTGGGTTATTAGGTCACTCACTTGACAAATATAAATAGGTGAGGTGCCTCCTCATTTGGACACACTCAACACTCAAACAAGTTCGCTAGAGAAGAAGCAGACCATCTGAGAGAGAAGCAACTCGTCTTATTCTTGGTGTCTTAGACTGTACTTGGTTGGATTCTATATCGTGAAAATTTCGGTGGGTTTTCTCCCCCGTGAAGATTTCCCAGGATATGTCATTCTTTCAGTGATCCTTCTGTTTTTGGCATAGAAGTTTTTAAAATACTAACAATTGATGGGTTTGTTATTTGATTACATTCAAACTCTATTAAACTAGGTTAAAATGGATATGCACGTCTAAGAAAACTCGTTACATAAATTTAGGTTAAAATGCTTCTTCATTCCAAGAAGACTCTTTCTTGATTGAAGGAAATGGACATAAGGAAGGCAAACTCCAGTTGTAGATCGAAATGCTAGTGTCAGCAAAACTGGTAAAATATGGAGATGCTTGAGGGAAAGACATAGGTGGCTAGAATGTGAAGACAGTGAATAAAATGTGTGAGATAAACAGTGCAGATTTTATTGGATAATACAAAGATTTAAAGATGTACCAAGGTTATAGGCAGGTTTTATGGACCTACAGTAGTACTTAATCATTCATCATATATGTGAAATAAGCATCAAACTACGTATGATTAAAATAACGACTTGGGAAACTATTAGCGGTTCTGTAAATCTGGTCTTCATTTAATGAGTTAAAGATGCAAGTTCGAGGTGTTCACAATAAAATTCAGTAGTACTACTTGACTTTCACGAAGCAATAGTTGAAAAGATAGTACACTTCAGTATGACTCATCATTAACTAAGAGCATAAATACTAACTAATTTATGTTATTATAATTGATTTATAATAAATTATCATATCTGAGAAAAAGTAGGATTGTACATCCAGCCGTCTCTCTCGCGTGTATAAAGGATGTGTATTTACACAGAACCCGACCCTATACCCCGATCCAAATCAACAACGACCCTGCACCAAACCAGTCCACTCTCTCCACTGGTGATTTCCAGTCTAATTGATATTTCACTATGACGACCATCTCTGAGACCCCTACGTGATCAAAAGGTATAAGACGAATGGGAAATTTTCATCCATCATCCTCAAATTTAAAAAAAAAGGGTTCCGAAGATTCGTTGTTGGAACAAATTTGAACCTGAATCTTGGGTTCCGAACCCAAATTTGAACAAATTCCTATCCTGTTTGGTAACATACTCGCACACCGGGTCTATGCAACGAATGATTTCCACAACCCAGCCCACTCAATGATCCCACCTAAGCAACTCCACCAGCTACAACGACATGCATCCCCCTATATTATTATCATAACATTGGTTGGTACTAATGTATTATCATGCCGTTGGTTACTTTGAACTACTTGTTACATACAACACTCTATGCCATTGGTTACTTTGACTTAACGCATTGCATACATACACTAAAGGAAAGAAAATGCAAGTAAATGGTTGACAAAGAGAGAAGCCAAAGCTCTATTACGGCATCTCTATTTAAAGATATGTACGGAATCTTCACAATAAATAGCTCTTTTTAGATTGTTCAAGAAACAAACTGCTTGACTCCTTAAAGCAGAGCTCATCAGGAAGAATGGATGGAAAAAGAATGAGCTTATGAATATTGGGTACACTTACAGTTTCAATGAGACAGTCGTCCAATTTCGGAATGCCTGAGAAATCTGGGTGTTACAAAAACATATACACAAACACCAGGCCCTTTCATTTTTTTTCGTTCTATTCGAGTGTTTGTTCTATCTCAGTGAATTCCACCTTGACAGGAAACGCTAGTGGATACTGCAAAACAATAACATTTTACAAATGGTATCCAAGAAAATAGTTCCACGACTGTGGTTTTCTAATCAGGAATGAACAAGTCATAACACCATTGCTCCCATCGTTTCACTCTTGCAGAAGGAAGCTACTGGAAAGGTTCATGGAGAATAATAGAGAAGATCGACTCCCATTCATATATGAAAGTCCTTGTCAACCCAATCATCATAATATGGGGTCAGGCCTTTGTTGGGCAAAAACTATTGATCTAACCAGAGCCTTGTGGCGTTCCCCAAAGGACGCCTTAGCCTGGTACAAAACCATCCTGACAACAACCACAAATCCATCCAGATGCAGTCCAAAGGCCAGTGGGTGCTTGTTCGTAACAATGGCAATGAATGGCAAGGCCACATCCACTGCACAGTAGATCAGGAGGCACCCCCATTGAGTTGCATGTTGCACATATCTTCTTTTCCATCTCTTCTGAAGTAATCTCACTACCTATTCTATACGGTTGATTTATGAAATTTTCCAATGAAAATTTATTTGCAAGATGACACCCTTTGTTTTCTGAATGGTCTGGTGAAATAACATCACCGGAGGAATGATGAACACCATCATTTATGCCCTGTAATTGAGATAACGCATTTTCTCCCTCTTCAGCAGGCACTAAAGTTTCAGAACAATTTTGAACATTTGGTGGTTGAGAAAATGCAACTTCTCCCTCCTCAACAAGCAGTAAAGTTTCAGAACAATTTTGAACATTTGGTAGTTGAGAAAATGTATCTTCTCCCTCCTCAAAAGGCAGTAAATTTTCAGAACAATTTTGAACATTTGGTAGTTGAGAAAATGCATTTACCTCCTCGACAGGCAGAAAATTTTCAGAACAATTTTGAACATTTGGTTGTTGAGAAAATGCATGTTCTCCCTTGCCAACAGGCAGTAAATTTTCAGAACAATTTTCAACAACATTTGGTGATGGATCAATAAGATCTACTCGATCATCCTCAGATGCCAATAATTCAGTATGGGAAAGCATAGATTGGGGTTGTGTATCAGGATAAATCTGGATAGACTCTGTTTTATGTACTTCAGATCCAACAGTTTCCTCTCTTGACCTGTCATCTTGCTCATATTGCAAGCAATTCACCATTTCTTCCTGCAGATGCTCGTTAACAGATGAGTCACGGTCTATTTTGGGAGTTAGCGACGGTTCACTGACTATAATGCATGCTGAATCCAGAACCTTTTCTGCTTCTGGAACTGGCCTATGGTTCCCCACTTTAGGATCTTGAAGCCGATTGTCTGAATCATATTCTACTTTAGTCAATATATGCTCTTCTTCCCTGGCTAACTTAGCATGAAGCTCCTCATCAGAAACAAGTTTAGATCTGCTGTATATCACATCTAAGGGCTTGCCATTTTTTGCTACATCCAGCACTTCATTTTCCGTTGTAATATTCAAACCAAGGCTTTTATCACACAGATTATCCTTATTGGCACACGGACAGATGGGTGCAATATTCTTGCAGCATTTGTGACACTTGAAACCAGTCACATCAATGAGATTCTCCACGGTAAGCCCAAAAGCATCTCCATGAAACCAATCTACAAACACAATTAAAACATTAGAAATTTACTGGAAGATTGAAAGTGAGATTTTAAGAGTCAGAAGGTCGTCATGCATGTGGTAATGTGCTTTCTACTGTAGTTAAATTCACTGGTATGATGTCAAATCTTGATTTATGGCTGTCCTAGTTAAATAAATACTTCTTGGAACAGAACATTTTCACCATCCTCTTCTATCTATCCACAGATGATGTATAGTACTACCATTTGGGGCTGAAAAAAGCTCCACAACATAGCCCGTTTCAACATCATACTTGATAAATCAGTAAGAAAAAAGCATTAAACAAGTGGATCACACATCATACCTTTACAATATTCACATCTAACATATAAATATTTAGGGTTGTATGCCTCGCCACAAAGAAAACATTTAGGACATAGAGAGGCATCCGTGACATTCTGGCCTGGAAGGAGAAGCATGCTTTGCCTAAAATCCTTTCTTAATTCATCAGTCGCATTTTTCTTCCATAAAAGGCCATCCGAAAGAACATCTCTTTTGATTGTCTTTCTCCGAACTGTGACCTTCCCAACGCTGTCATGCTTTTTTGTTGCGGCATTATCATTACGTAACCTATGCCTTTTAGGTTTCTTTAGTTTTACGTCTCGTGGACACATCCCAATTTCCTCTACTTTTTTTGAAAGCCTGCGCCTTTTGCATGTTACCAAAATCTTCTTCCCTGGTTGTACAAAAATCTTCTTCCCTGATTGGACTTTAATTTCAGGCTTGCTCTTTAGCAGCTTAACACTGTGACACTTGTAACAGGTAAATGTGTACTGGAGTTTATTCAAGAAATGGGAAGATATCGAACACTTCCGATGAAATGAACCTGAAACATAAAGGCATATATGAGAACATACAACAACAACATATTTCTTTAAGAACATGTGTAAGAGACAATGCAAGGCCAAATAGCAAAATTTGTTTAAAATTGTCTGTTAAGCAGATCAACTGACACGAGTTTTGACTAACGGAAAATCAAGAATATATTTCCACATTCATTATTAATTGAGAGGTGTTTTTATAACACGATAAATAAATAAAATATCACCAGTTGTTTTGTTTTATTAAATGTAAGTTCATAATAACTAATATTACCAGCTCTTTAATTTGATTAGATGAAATTTTTTATGTAGATAAATAAAATATATAACCAGCTCTTTTATTTGATTAAATGTGAAAAAATTAACCAAGTTCTTTAGAAGCAAATAAATAAAAATATATCACAATTTCTTTTATTTAATTGAATGTCAATTTATAATAGGAGAATGTGTGTGCATGCGTTTGTCCATTTTCAAATCCAATCTCTGGAGAGAAATGTCCAAACCTGGAAGCCCAAGTTTTCATATTACGGCAGAAACAGTCCCTACCAATGGCTTCTATTCAGTACTGCTCTGATACTATGTTGAATTTTATAACTTAGCAGTATGATTTTCAATTCTTGATAATTACTTCACAAGGATTCTTGAAGCATTTATTTCATCCCACAATTTCATTGCATAATCAATATTCACTTGCAGCAGAAATAAAATTGGGATCATTGAAAGATAACCATGCACAAGAGACACAAAGAATTTTACCCTGGGAACCCCAATAGGGAGAAAACCCAGCAACTTTTCTCAGGAAGAAATCAATCCAATTCAAGTACAATACCAATCATGAAGATGAACCTTAGCACATTGAGTGTGCAAGCTTCTAGGGATAAATGGCGAGCTTCGAAGAATAGATTGAGAACCTAAAAATTTGCTCCTTCAAATTTGTTATGCCCAGCTAAAAGGTGTGCACTTGGAGAGAGATGCATAGTTCTGATGTGTACAAATCAAGTGTGTGAACAATTTATTTATATTCTTTAGTTGACTTGACTTTTTCCACTCTTGAGTCCAACTCGTACTTTTAGTGAGGCTGACTTGTCTTTTGTCTTCTAGGGCCAAATTTACCCCTTATACTAAGAAGTTTTACCATTTCTTGCCTTCAAGTTTCTCTGGGACTTCTTCATGTTATATAGGACTTGTTCAATGGTTTGTATTGACTTCTTCGTTATTTATTCATCATAGAAAAGTTGTCCTCATTGATGTTCATTTCCTCACATGCAGATTTTAGTTGACTTGACTTTTTCCACTCTTGAGTCCGACTTGTACTTTTGGTGAGGCTTACTTGTCTTTTGTCTTCTAGGGCCAAATTTACCCCTTATACTAAGGGGTTTTACCCTTTCTTGCCTTCAACTTTCTCTGGGACTTCTTCATGTTATCTGGGACTTGTTCAATGGTTTGTCTTGACTTCGTCGTTATTTTTTCATCATAGAAAAGTTGTCCTCATTGATGTTCATCGCCTCACATGCAGATCAAATTCAACCATAGAGCTCTAATGTTGATTTGAACATACTCTAAGAAGTCTTAGAAACTTATTAGAGCCAATGTCAAATTCAACACTAGATTAGACTTTGTCTATTACACCAAGGGATAAGATCCCATATAACATAGACAAGTCAACACACTCTAATTAGAATAGATCACTCCATCTGAGCACTCACACATACAATATGCAATGTGACCACTAGCCTTCCTTCACTCATAGTCAATCCACATGACAACAAAGGCTAAGCATTCGACCCTCGTACACACAGATAATACACATGACTAATAAGGGCTACGACGAGGCCATCCTCTACCAACCATTGGTCAATATTACACATGACAACTCTAGGAGAATGCTCTATAGAATGTTTGCCGATGTTGGAACCATGGAGAAACATCAACAAGTATCACCCCTAAACATGTCCTAAACTATTAAAAGATGAAATTGAAGAAATAACCCAAGAGTTATTGGATATAGGGCATATAATACCTAGCTAGACCCTTTTTGCATCTCCAATTGTATTGGTAAGGAAGGGCAGCTCCTTCCATTGTGCAATGACTATGTGGAATTAAACAAGAGGACCATAAAATATAGATTCCATGTCCCACATATAGATGAATTGTTAGAAAAGTTACTTGAAATAGTTGTATTTACAAATATTGATTTGAGATGTTTCCAAATATTGGGACATTTCCATTGGAGTTTCCAAGTTTTTGAGACACATGGGGGATGGAAGCATGTTTCCTACCCTTGGGGACGCATCCATGTGCAACATTGGCCTAATGCGCAAACTCATGAAATGTGCCCTAAAAGGAAAGTGTCTTCTTAACTCGATGCAGTTTCATTCTAAAATCATCAAACTTAGTGAAATTCATGATCCCCTAGGGTCAAACCTCCCTTTTTGCAAGTCGTCAATCCCTAACATCTACAGTCCAAATTGGGGATATAAAGATATTGCTTATTCAACTACGTCATACTATATAGTGAACTACTTTCTGACCTAGGCCAACTTTCCTTTTAATCCCAAAATGATAAAGTTGAATTGCACCTTCCTAGATAATTATATCTTTCCTTTCCAAATTAATTCTTCTTTCAACTCAATGTCAACATCAACAACTATCTGCTTAAGAAACATAGTAATTTCTCCCTCTTCTTCTTTGTCCAACACTGATGACTCAAAGAGCTTCAAGTGGTCTACTTTGATCACAAGATGTATTCCCATGCGTTGCGATAGGTATAGAAAAAACAATTTCTACCCTTTCTACTTGAGAATATTGTAGGGGGCATATGTTAGAGCTTTCAACTTTCAATTCTTCTCCTTTAAGCAATCTTTTTAGAGATAAAACCAATGTTTCTACCACTACTAGGAACTTTCATGTTCGACCCCCTACTTCTGATGGTTGTTCTACAAAGCATCTCACACTCATGAATATGTTGGATGTGGTCAATAAAACCAATTTTCTTGACCATTTGCAACAACTTGCTTTGAACTAGTTGCCTCCAATGTTCCCCCAAGTTTCCGGGACGAGGGGACATGGGAGCGGGGAAACGCACATTCGGGACACGTGGAGACCACCCCCAAATTTAGGGATATTCGGGGGGGACGTGGGGACGTCTCTAAAATTATAAAAATAAAATAAAATATCAAAAATAATAATTCATTTGATTTATATTGATGATTGTGCAATGTAAATACTAAATATATCAGTTTATTTTCTAAGTAGTACCAAGTAGGAATTGTAAAATGTGAAAATAATGGGAAAACATTAAAAAAAAATTCCCAGGGGCATGGTTGGGGAGGGAAAGTTTCGCCCAGGAGTCCCCAAGTCCCCGGGACGCAGGAAACGTGGAAACGCGTCCCCGACCCTACGGGACACGTCCCCGTGGAACACTGGTTGCCTCATATAGTGAACCCAATGCAGGCATTAAGTCTTTATGGATGAACAAAAGATAGACCATGTTTATGTACACCATTTCTTTCAATACTTATGATTGAAAATGCACAATCGTTGAACTATCTTCAATCTTGTGATTGACTAACTCATTCTGTCCATGTGTCTACAAATGGAACACAATGCACTTTTTCATCTTTAAGTCCATCAATCGCCATAGAGCTTACAACAAACATCTCAAGTACAAGAGAAAATTGAGCATGGTAAGTTGAAATGCACCTATACTCTATCCATGAGAAAAATATCCCACACTATATTGTGACAACCTTCTTACAAGGAATCATTATGGCCATTTTGCTAAAGCAATCCACAACTACAATCATAGTCATTGCCTTTGTTTGTTGTCAAATAAGTCTCACAAGAATTCCATGGACATCGACTTCTGTATGTCTAATTGGAACTAGAAGTGAAGTATAATTGTCGAACTTTTAATTAGCCAACTTGGAAATGTAGCAAACAACTGCGTAAAATTTTAACATCATCCCCACCATCCTTGGCTAACTAATAGAGTGTTTCATATTTCCTAACATCTCCACTTTAATCTCTTCAAAAATCTTTGAGTGGTCCATTTCTATCAACAATTCAAACCAAAGTTCTCCTTAAGGAACACAAATTGATTGCAACTTGTGAAGGACTCCACTTTGTCCATTTGTCTACAAATGGAACACAATGCTCTTTTTCATCTTTAAGTCCATCAATCGCCATGGAGCTTACAACAAACATCTCAAGAACAAGAGAGAATTGAGCATGGTAAGTTGAAATGCACCCATACTCTATCCATGAGAAAAATATCCCACACTATATTGTAACAACCTTCTTACAAGGAATCATTATGGCCATTTTGCTAGAGCAATCCACAACTACCATCAAAGTCACTACCTTTGTTGGTTGTCAATAAGTATCTCCGGAAATCCATGCACATCGACTTCCGTATGTCTAAATGGAACTAGAAGTGGAATATAGATGTCGAACTTTTCATTAGCCAACTTGGAAATGTTAGAAAGCAAACAACTACGTAAAATTTTAACATCATCCACACCATCCTTGGCCAATTAATAGAACGTTTAATATTTCCTACTATCTACACTTTAATCTCTTCAAAAATCTTTGAGTGGTCCATTTCTATCAACAATTCAAACCGAAGTTCTCCTTAAGGAACACAAATTGATTGCAACTTGTGAAGAACTCCATCCTTCATCATGGAGCTCTTTTGCTTATGAGTTGAGAATTATAAGTGATTACATAATCTACATGAATCCTTGGCAATGGTTCATAGACTTCCTTAAATTGGCAAACCCAAATTGTTGGAACTATGCGTAGCTAGTCCACTTGTTAATGGGCACGAAAAAAAATCCACAAGTTTTTCGTTGGATCCCTTCTAGATACTTAATTATCAAAGTTTTATGTTGTAGCAAATAAGCCATTCATTTCATCTATCATGCATTCGCAATCTAGAGGTGATGGGCCAATTTGTAAATCAGTGTGCACAATCATTTCCTTGCCATGTAGATAGTGTCACTAGTGCTTGCCTACTTGAACCACGCTACACATCATACTCATAAACAAAAACACAACAAGCATCAAGGCATTGACTACATTATGTTTGAACATATAAAATATTGCAAGTTGCATTGCACCACAGTTGAATTGATCATGGTCCTTGGCCAATAAGCCAAGTGGGTGGGCAATATTGGAGAAGTGTGGGAAACTGGGAACTTGTGCAAATAATAAGTCCTTCCCATAAAGTTGTGCAAGTCAAATAAATGTCAAGGAAACATGGCTTTAATCTTCATCAAGCCAATGCTCAATCCTTCCCAACTCAATCCAAATTAAAGATAAGCTAAATCTTACAAGTTGCTATTGAACTGTGCAATACTTCTAGTTGGCCAACAACTTCTCCTTGTGCAAAGCTATAAAAGTTTGATTCACCTTGATTGTACTTGACCAACCTATCTTGATTCACCAACAAAGATCCTTTGTTTATTCGTGTTTACTTGTCCTCTATTTTACTTATTACTATATTGCAATCAATGGCCATTGTGTAACCAACAAATAGGTCAATACAAAAAACATACGGCCACACTGAAGAAAAAAAATAAGCAATGGTTTACCGTTCAAACCCAATGCAAGAAAACATTCACCAATAGAAGGCTTGCTTAGCTCTTGGTGAATTCAAAAAACAAAGAAAACAAGGTCTCATTTATAGCATCTACTCCCGAGTTGGAACTTAAACGATTTCCAGGTGATTACCTCTACACTCTACTTTTGAAAACTCATGTCCTTCCAACAATCCATGTGGTAATCAATCAAGAGGAAATTGTCTTTTTTGCATGCTCTCTGCAAATCTATAATCACTTTAGTCTTCGATCGATGTGAATCTTCTATTCACTACAAGAATGTTGAGATCGGCCAAATTGGTTATGCCTTTTATTTCTTCACAATAGTCTTTAGGTCGAAACAATAAATTGTACAAGAGAGCTTCAGAATTGCAACACCCTTCCCAAGCAAATCCATCATTCTCTTTTATGTGACCTCAATTTACTTCAATCTTAGAATATGTAACTTCATCTCTTAGATGAGAATTCTGTATCAAATTGCAAACAATGGTTCCCATAGAGAATTCAAGTTCATCTTTGTCAACTTACAACATTTCTCCAATAAACAAATCACTAGGAAAATATGGAAGCATGCACCAATCTTTCCTTGTCTTCAAAACTCTAACTTCAAGCATTTGCATATGTTTCAAACCGAAAGAGGTCCACAAGACCACATAGCTCTGATCTAGCACTCATCTTGACTTATGAGTTGTAAAAACCTTTGAATGGCAAAACAAAAAGATTTCAAAGTCGTTCGCAACAATCTAGGCAATGATCCTTTGTCAACAAAATAAGCTCTCTAATTGAAACCATTATCCTCCCATCTCAATGGATTTCCTTCTGACAAATAAATTAAGCTCTTGTCTAGGTCAATTTCTATCTCCTATGCGAGTTCCTGTTCTATTGGGCCGTTTGCTCACATAATGAATGATATTTCTTCCTCACTAGGTCTACTTCAATCTCCAAGTCTATTTCTCTAACTAAGCAAGTTGACTTCAACTGAGCTAGATGACTTCTAGCTCCAGTCTATTTCTAAACAATCAATTTGATTTTTCTTGGGTAAGTTGATTTTCTCCTCAACTAAAACAATTTCCTTCACCTAATCAAATCTTCTTTGTTGTATCCACCATGTCTATTATCAAGCAATACAATATATTTCTTCAAAGTTAATTTCACCCTTTTAGCAATCGATTCTCTCAATTGGATCACTTTCTTTAAATCTAAATTGAAATTCCTCAACTAGTCAAGTGTTTTTACTATCCTTGCATTAACCTCTCTTCAAAAAGGTATTTTTTGTTTTCTTAGTAATGTTCGCATCAAAAAGATCTCTTCCCTTTATAAAATCGCTTAATTGATTTCTTCCTATAGCCAATTGATTGTCACTCCACTAACAACTAAATTCTCAACAGATATGTCTTCCATCTGGCAAAATCAATCCCCCTTTTTTCCCTCCCTCCATGGGGATTGCTTGATTCTTGTTCTCAACCAAAAATGTGAAGAGGTTCAACAAAAACAAGGTATGTTACAAAAGATTAATTTTTTCCTCTTTTCAATGATCCCTACCTCTCTTACCTCGCAAAGATTCATGCTCTACAGTAATCATCACCTCTACCACATGCCCAACATTGGTTGGCAAATAGGTTCCTTCAATAAACTGTGGTGCTACTAGGGTGGATGTGGAGTCAACATGAGTTGCATTCCAAGCTCTTAGGATATAGTTTACCTTCACTTAGATTCTATCCAAAGGATTACAAGCCTACTCCCAAAATTTACTAAATCTTCATTGTAAGACTTTATTATAAATTTTGTAAAGGACCTCAAAGGATTTTCACGATTAGCAAAAGACCTTATTTGGAGATTTTAGCAAAAATTTACAAGGCTATCTCATGACTCGAAAGAATTTATCATATCTCCCTAGATCCATTTCATGTCACATCTAATGCAAATGTTCATCCTAACTCCTAAACCTTATTGAACACTACGATGTCATCAATATAAATAATGACAGGGAAATCCACTTATGGTATTAATAAGACTACATTCATCGTCTGAATCAAGGTTGTGGGGGGTATTAGAAACACCAAACAATATTACCAACAATCTAAGCATGCCTTGACAAGTTTTGAAGTGCATTCTTTAACACGGATCTTGAGGTGGTCTAACTTTAAGTCAATTTGACTAATGTATTTTGTTTTATGTAATCATTCTAGCAAATCATCAATGTGAGCTAATGCATCTCAATTATTGATTGTGCTTAAGTTCAAAATACAATAATCCATGCAAACAAATCATCAATCTGGGGTAATGCATCTCAATTATTGATTGTGTTTAAGTTCAAAATACAATAATCCACGCACATTCTATGTGTATCATCCATTTTAGAACTAACACTATGGCTAATCTACCTAGAGAAACACTAGGCCCAATGGTTCTTGTGAAGCAATTGGGCCTTGGAATTGGAATTGCTTCTTCATCTTCTCATTTTCTAAGCACAAACTTCTCCATAATACCTAATTTGTCAAGACTACCTCTTGCTATAAATCAATGCTTAATATTGCACCTTGAAAGCAATACCTTTTGGCTCATTAAAAAGTTCAATGTTGCAATGGTCGAGATTTTATTGATGTTATTGGCCTTTTTGCAACTCTTGCTCAAATGTTGCCAAATTTGACTGCTATTGGGGAAACAAATAATGCAGAGTATCATAGCTTCCATTCTTACATTGAATAGAATCTAAAGAAATTGTAATCTTTATCTTCCTCTATCAATTGAAGAACAAATTAGCAAAAACTTCCTAAAGGCCTTTGTTAGCCATGAACTTCAACCACAAAGACTAGTACTAGCAATATTTCATCTTTCTACAAAGTCATTGCATATGAGTGTCCATCCTTAATGAGCTTATACTAGTTTTTTCAACATTCTTCTTCAAGATGCCCTCCCCACTCGCAATAATTTCAAAACAAAAATTTATTGGCATTTGTGGCATGTTGTCCATCCTTATAGGCCTTCAAGTTTCCCTTATACTATGAAGCACCATTGAAAGACTTCTTTGTGCCTTCATTCGTTCTAGCTTTTGCAAACTTAGACCCAAGACTTGCGCCGAGTTGAATCTATGGATTTCTCCAATAACTTTTCATCTCTTCCAATTTGGCTTTCTCCAATAACTTTTCATCTCTTCCAATTTGGCTTTGCAAAAGGCATCCTAGCTTTGCAAAAGGCATCCTTGCTTAGAAAAAGGCATCCCAGCTTTGCAAAAGGCATCCTTATAATTGGAGTGATCAAACCTACAATAAACTTTGCCACCAAATCAGGTTCTTCATCCACGACTTTGAACCAAGAGGTTGAGCTACTAAATGTAGGCCCATGTCGATTAGTTTAACTTTGTCTAAAGTACTGCAAATTATTGCTCCATATAATTGAACAAGTAAAACTTGTCGTTAGAAACAAACTTAAATTCATTCGATAAGGCATTCTTAGTTGGTGGCTCCAAGATTCAAAGATTCTTTCACAATACCAAAGTATCGCCTTTCCTACGAAGCTTTGCAAATAACAATTTTTGCTCATTTGTATACTATTACACAGTGTAGTACATCTCCAACTACCTCAATCAATCATCCAACTTGAGAGTGTCCATCCAGCCAAAATATAAGATGAGATTCATATGAGGTTTCCAATTCACTCCAACATGTAGTGTCAAAATCAAATAAGTAAAAGTCTAGAATATTTGCATAATGTGGGTCATTTAGCCATCCGCATTTTGTTATTTTCCCATTAAGATGAGCAATCCCCTCTTCCAAGACTTCAATTATGCTCTACTACTCATGCACAATCTCTTCTTTTAGTCTATGATCAGGTTGACCATCAAAAGCACTTGCAGTGTTTTCGTACCCAAAATAGAACTCTACAACTATGGATGTAACTAAACAAAGAAACTATGCGATCCATAAAGATGGGCTTATAGCCCACACAGATTCTCTGCATAAAATTATATTTTGTTCTCTGTTCTCAGTGCAAACAAACAATCAGCTGCCAATGCAAATTGATTAACCACAGATGAATGAAATGGATCCAGTGCAAGTCTGGTTTTCACTCGGTTTGCTTTCTATAGAAAAGCCAAGACCAATTCTAGATACAAATTCAAGGGTGCTCTTTTTACTTGTCACTTGCCAGGCAGATAACAACTCTGTTGATGCCAACAGTTTAGGCCTAGCACAAAGCCTCAATAATAAATCTGTTATGCCAGCTGAAGGTTTGCTTTTCAGCCATGCAGACCATCACTTATACCTCCATTCCTCTGCTCGTTCACACGATTCAAGTGAACTTTGCTTCAGTTGCCTGCCCGCTAGATGTGCACACACAACACTTTCATACCATATCTCTGCCCAACAAGTAAACAGAGGTTAACCCTTCACTCAGAAGCTTCTATTACCATTGAAAATGGCCTTGAGAGCAATTTCATTGGCTTGAATAATACCCAGCAATGGCTGCAGATGTCCAGATATCAAGCAACTGATTAATTAAGGCTGGAGCATGCCATTAACACAACTCTCAAGTGATTCCTTATGCCCACTGATCGAGTGAACAACCGGTTGAATTAGGAAAACCACCCAGTGATTCATCAGGCAATTCATTGACTTAGGATATCACCCACCAATCCAGCCAATGGCATATAATGCTGTAGGATGTCAATTATTTAAAACAGTGACAAATGAGTTATGAAAACACTGACGGTAACCTTCCCAAATTGCACAGGCATGAGCATTACACAGCAATTTAATATCCCAGTGATCAAGTGAACTGAAATACATGCTATATGTAAAAACCAGTGATCACGTTAACCAACAATTAAAATGCATGTAGTTAATAAATCCGACAAGCACTCGGCTCTAGTGATAACATATGGCTGTAACTATTCAAGCAATGATTCCAGCAATTAATTGGCATAATCAGAACAGCAAGAGGTATAACGTCCACGGTGCAGAGTGCTCTATAGTGTAGCTAATAAGCGCAAGATATATAACATCCACTAATCAATCCAACAAGCACTCAGCTATAGTGATAACATATGGCTGTGGTTATTCAAGCCTAAGTCACAGGGTTCGCCAATTTTGAACCTTGGAGTACGAAATTCGGCAAACCACTAAAAAAAATTGAATTCGTTTCGGTTCAGTAATGAAAATCATGGGTTTCACTGTACAGCATGGTTTTGAAGGGTGAAACTTAATGGTAGGCTATAGATGCATTGGCCTTTCTTATCAACAGATTTAGGATCTTCAAAAAGTATTGAGAATTTTATACATGCAGAGAAAGCTACACAGGCCAGTTTGAAACTCGGCAATAAACCCCAATTGGCATGCATTTCTGTAAATCCAAATTTCAATCATTTAAATTGAGTGTCAGAAGACGGAAAATAGCACCGGATTTTCATCAACGGCACTGGTAGACTCTGGTTGGTGTGCGCCAGTGACTCGAGTATTCATTTCCATCCATAGCAATCGCTATACTGGGGCCTGGGCCGGTGTGCCGGTGAGTATTCCTTTCTGCGCTGGCAATATTTTACGGACATTCAAATCATTTCCTGGGAAGAATAATGTAATGGTTGGTAATACCAGTAAAGCCATGGAGATCCCTCTGTTGAATCTATCGACCAGATTGTGTGCAAATTAAATAATAGGCGTGGACAGATTTTTTTGTTCATGGCACTGTGCCGACCGGTATCCTACTCTTTTCTTTACAGTATTATAATTTGTAAATTGTGATTGTATTTTTATAATGTCATAAAATTTCATTGTTAGATTGTAAAACATTTTTTATTGTTAGATTGTAAAATATTTTTTTAACAGATGACTCGTAAGCTTATATTAAATTCATATGTTATATATTTTATATTAATTGTTTTCTATATACCAGCCTAGATCCAAATCCTGGGCTCTATCAAGCGCCGAGAGGGATCAATCTATCGAGGTGCAAACCTCTCTTGACAACTTTGTTTTTCAGTGCAATACCTTAGGAGAAGTTTATTTATCGTCTCATAACTTATCAAAAATAAAAAGTAATTTAAAAAATTCATGTCGGCTCATAATAAAAAAATTAAAACCAGCATAGATCCATTTTAAACCCAGATTTACTAAGCATTGAGAGGGATCCAATTTCTCGAGGGGTAAATTTTTTCTTGATAAGTAAAAAATTTAAGATAAAATAAAATTACACCTTAAGAAATTGGATCCCTCTTGGTGCTTAATAGATCCAGGTTTAAGATAAATCTATGCTGGTGAATATCCCCATCTCAAGGAACATCCACCACATCACAACTATAGGAAGGCACCCCCGATAAAACTCAAGGGATATCCTCTAATAATGGCCCAGAATTTCCATTGTTAAGATCTGCTTCACATTCTCCATGCCCATCAATCTAATTTAAGGCCTGACTTGCCTTTTCCATGCTATTTGAGCTTTTAAATGAATCCATCTAGTAAGTTATCCTCAGGGTTTGGCATGCATATTTCATACCCATCTCATGGACAAAGAGGATTAATTTGAGTATTTTATGTCCAGCAGACATTAAAATGTTGAATTTATGTTTATATTGCCTCACACCCTGTTACAGAGATCTAACCATGTGTCTATTGCTAGACCATGGATTGTACCTACTAACTCTGTTCAAGATGCATACTCTTCCCACAAGTGCGTACACTTTCACTGAGTTTTGGCAGAGCTATATAAATCATAAGAGTTAATATTCGTTGGTATATACTATAGAGTTTGATTTACAAGTTCAGATCACAAAAAACTTTTTACGGTTTAACAAAAAGTTTAGTTCATTTTTTTTAAATTTAATTATTTATATACATGCACAATGACCCTATGTTCCACCAAGTTTCCTGGACATGGTGTGCAGGAGTGGAGAAACGCGCATGGGGGATGTGTGGATACCACCCCCAATTTTTTGGAGAATTCATGGGGGACAGGGAGACAATCGTCCATATGATTTATTATATTTCAGTATTTGAATTTCACATATTGGGATCCTATTCATCAAAAGAGCACCCACTGGCCCCCTCCTCTAGGCTCTAGCCCTTGCCCCTACCTCGAATCTTGAACTTGATCCTCCAAAGGACATTACTCAAGAGTCAAAACCCTACAATTTTGATGAAACCTCCTAATCCAAGCTTTAAAATAAGGTAAAAAAATAAAAAAGCTTCCCATTCTTAATAAATGATTTTGCTTGGGAGAAGGGCACACTTTTATTGATGTCATGATAGAGGAGTTCAACAATCAGCACCATCAACATCAAGGTACATAAAGGGGTTGATGTGCTTAAATGCCAATCCCATAACCCCATACATAATAGAATCCAGTGGTAACATTGCAATCATGAAATCCTGAATACTGTTAAGCCTCTTGACTTCTGAATAAGAGCTAAAATTCTACTTTTTGCATATGAAGTCCAATGAGGTTGGAACCACTCTCAAACATCCTGAAACAATTGATGGTAATGTTAAAAATTCTACATCACTTTTACTTTAAAAATTTAATATTGCCAGTTAATGTTAGATAACTCAACAAATACCAACTTCTTGGAAAAAAAACTCTAACAAATACCAAAGTCTGAAATCAGAAATCAGGTTCTATATAAATGTAGATTTCTTCTACAATTTTTTTTTCAAAAATCAGGAGGTGGCATCTAAGTTTCCTGCTTTTTGGGAGAGGGTGCCCAGACGTCTCCCTTTTCGCGAAATGCCTCGCCATGTGTTTCCCGGAGTTTTACAAAAATGGGTACGTGGTGAAACATTTTGCCAGGCACCCCCCCTTCCCAGGGGTGTGGAAAACTCAGGGAGCACACCCCCATCCCTGTGGGATGCATCCCCTGTGGAACACTAATGCATACATATATATGCAATGCACCTTCCCAGCACCCCGATTTCAAAATGGCGTCCTAATGCAAACACACCCACAAATCCTAGAGCTACTTGGGTATGCTACATCATGGAGAAGAAGGGACTCATATGAGATATCTAAGTGCTAATTATTTACTTCTGGCAACAAATCCCACAGTTCTGCTAAAACTGTTCACCTTCTGAGCCTCAGCCTTGTTGAACTGGAACGCACCTCTCTTCTGCAAAGAATTGTGAAGCCATAATTGTGCTTGTGCAACACAAGTGATGCACATTCTTGGTGTTAGCAAACCTTCAGTCCAACATTGTGAGCAGCAAACAGGAATCCCACACTTAAATCATCTGTTGAGCTGCAATGCTGATTTGTGCAAGTACTTCATCTTGCAATCTGAAGGATGCCAGCAGTTTTATGTCGCTTCCATTCTAAGATAAATATCGACATTCTCAAAGCAATTTCATTCTACAGTCTTCAAACTTACACAAATCCATGATCCTACAGGATCAAAACTACACATATATAGATTAAGAGCTCAATCATTTTATTTGGCCATATCCTTCATGTTCTAATTATTGTTCATTTAACTATCAATGCTCAACCCCAGATCATGATATAATGTGGATGATTAATATAGATCACCAAATCAAATTGACATATCAGATTAAACACTGCTAAATTTTTTGGCACATTTTGAAATGCTTAAATTAAGCTTACCTTGACAAAAATGGCATCGAACTGCTTTCCTGCAAAAAACCCAAGAAAGACAAATTAGAGGATCTAATCACTGTTTACAACTTTACATACATACACATAGACAAATGAATGCAATAACAAGCAACAAATAAAAGGTAGAAGACTTATCATGTGCATTTCTGACACAGTGGAAATCATGAACCAGTAAACAATCTACTGGGGTGAAAATAGAAAATGCACAGTAGACAACTGAGATATGTAAATTTTTAAGCCTTTGCCTGACACCACCCTTGCAGCTAAAAACCAGCATAGATCCATCTCAAACCCAGATCTATTAAGCACCGAAAGGGATCCAATTTCTTGTGTAACTTTTTCTTAATGTGTAATAAATTTAAGATTAAAAAATAATTTACATATCCCTCTCGGTCCTTAATACATCCAGGTTTAAGAAAAATCTATGTTGGTTTTAATTTTTTTATTTTATGAGCCCACATGGATTTTTTCATTATTTTTATTTTATTTTTAATGAGTTATGAACAGACATGAATTTTTATAATTAATTTTTTTTGGGGGGGAACGGTACATTACGTAACATAACGTGACAACATCTCCCCCCCCCATACTGGGCTGAGAACACCTCACTTCTCTTGGTGCAATGATTCATAGCTGGAAGACATAGATGAATTTTAATGCAACAAAAGAGCTTGCATAGCTTCCATTCCAAAAGCTGTTGAAGAACTACAATTATTTTCTGATTTTGAGCTGGTGAGACACAGGGCTTGAATGTAACTCTGTTTATTAGGCACCCATGTTCTGTGTGTCTTAAGATAACTACATCAGCCGCTTATGAACAATACAAAAAACCACATGCAAATAAAGGATATGCAACTTCTGTTATAAATGCGAGGTTTAAAGGCAAGGAACAAGTAGTCTTGGAATGAGTTTACAAATTTTTTCTCTTAAAAATTAAAAAGTCAACACCAACCAAACAGTGATCCTAGATCATGGAGAAGCTTCATTAAAACTTAAGAGCATTGTAATATGATACAAGACACCGTTACAGTCTGAGCAAAACGCCAATATTTTGAAACTAATTTTACTCATGAATCATTGGTATTTGTGAGTTTTAAAAACAATCTCGGCATCTTAAAGATACAGGTTTGTGATACTTTTAGTAAAAGATAAGTGTTTGAATTACATCATTTCATCTTGCTGCGCCTTCCTCATTATAAAGCTCTGCAAGTTGAGTAATTATCTTTGAATATTTGACACAAACCACAAAAGGCTACAAAGGACAACATGTGATAAAAACATCAGAAGGAACAAGACAGGACCTGGGAGGCTTAAAAGAAACTGAGGTAAAAAATAAAATTATAAACACAACCCACAACTAGCATACATAGATACATGGGAAAGGGAAAATTTGGCATTACTCTGATGCAGTTCTGAATTAAATTAAGTACTAAATAGTAAATACGGAACACATGCCAGATCATAACCACCATGCCAGAATAGAGCCAACAAGAATCCAGCATGGCAGATGCCCTGAAACAGCAAAGATGACATGTCCATCACACAGATACACACACCAACTGAGAGGCTAACACAGAGAAACGTTCTAGGACACAGAAGCACGTTCCATTCTGTAAGCTACTAAAACAGCAAAGAGTGGAAAACACATACAAACAACTGATGATGCCCTGAAACTGGACACAATGTTGGTACCAAAAATGGCTACAATGACTTTGCCAGCCCAACACAATACAAAGCCAGCAAAAAGCTTTAGATTGGACCCCTCTAATGGCATGACACCTTTGACAAACAAAACATGTAATCCCAAATCAGCAAATGCTCCAGCTCTGGTATTTCAGATGGACAGATCCCACCCTTTTTACCTTTTAGTTTACTGGAAAGGTCAAGAGAAAAGATCTGTTGCTTGTGAGAATTAGAAGGGGCTAGTAAATGAGAAGTTAGGGCTGTGGACCAGCACAATCACATTAAATGATGTGGTTGGTGACTCGGTGTATAGCAATAGGCGATGTGTAAACCAAGAAATAGGAAATAGAAAAAGTTATGGTATCATAAAAAACTACTGAGAAGATAAAAAGGCAAAAAATACTAAAACATCCCAAAGGAAACAGATGGACTTCCTCACGAAAAGAAAAAACATTTGCATGCCGTTCAAACCTCCATGATTGAGTTCCTTGATACAAAATAGCTGGATCAAGGAACAAGGGTAGATGATTAGCCTTTTATCTAGAATGAATATAGAATACTCCTCCAAAAGGGGACCAAAACTCATCTAAAATGTTGATTAACAAAAGCCAATTAAAAAGATGATTTAATCCTGCCAAAGTGGAGAGGAATTCTACAATGGTAACTACGCCAGCCAGTGTAATAATCTAAAACCTTGTAGGCAAGCATAAAATGCTAGAACAAGATTACCACTCATTATTGCATATCCCTGTAATTATCACTATTTAAGGAGAATTTATATAACAGACAGGAAAAAAACACCACATACCGGATCGGTACATCCTTGTTGCAATGGGTACATGAACATTTCTCACGATTCTCTGCTTTTGCCAAGAGGATGGTAAATACGTCCAACTTGGAAGTTTTTGAGAGTCTATAATGAGCCTTACGGAATCTCTTTGAAGCTTTGTTTGGGTGGGCTCGTAATCGTACTTCCTCTTCAAAATCCTTCAGCAAGCACAGAGGCATATGAGACTCGCTTAGCCAATACTTGCATGTACCATCTAAAGCCTCTTCAACCTGTGTTCCATATTTAACAATGCAAGTTGGAATATCATTCTGTTTCCCGAAGTCTATCAAATATTTTATCAGACCATTTTCTGAATTCTTGGCACAAATAACAGCCTTCTTGAAGACTGCAGACTCTTTCTCTCCTGCCATTTTAGGTTGACAGAAATCTTCTGAATTTAGAAGATCATCCCATCTAATGCAAGCATCAAGATTCCTTATCTGTAGGGCATTTCAAGAATATAAGAATAATGGAAGACCAATTGCTTCGAAACTCAGAAAAACAATGGAATTGCAAACTGACTGCAGACCTGTACAGCTAGTTGTGATACACTCCTTGCCATTTCAACAGCGGCTCTCCATGCATACTGTCTACTTCTTCTGGGGATTTCTGAACCTTCATTGTATGTAATACCAGGTATTCTTCTGAAGCCACCTGCAAATTTATAATATGTATGCATTTAAATTTTAGAAACCTGAGTCAAACTAAAACAAAATAAACAAACATATAGCAACAATAAGGAACTCAGAAAAGAATTAAAAAAACCTTGGCGTCCCGCTTGCCGAGCTATACTGCGAGGTAAGACCTTCCAGTGAAGTGCTTGGTCTGAAAATTTTCCACCCCTCCACCAATGAACTCCAAACATTTTAGCATCCATTGAAGCAGAGATCATTTTTGCAGCACCAGAATGCCTTTGAGCACGTTGAAAACGACCCCCACGTTTTGGTGTTAGGCCAGCTACTGTTGTACCAATTCGACTGCCAGAGACCACAGTAGAGGAATCGTCAACAGGCTTAGTCCAAGCTGCTGAAAGTGCAACAAGCCTGATATTCGTCTCTAGCTGCCATTAACAAAAGGGCAAAATAATTCAGCTAACCAAAATCACCATACAATGTCATGAATAAGAAATAATTCAGATATTTATAAATGTTATACTGTTCACATGTTAAGAAAGAAGACGTTGCTCAAAAGAATGAAACCAAACCAGGTTACATTAAAGAATTGGGTGTTTGATTCTAGGAGTTTCAGAATGCAAATTTTCAAACAGTTTACATTGCAAAAAAAAACAATCCCATAAATTCTTACTTCCAGAAGATAATATTTGACTTCTGCAACAGTCAAAGCTTGTTCAATAGACTTGCGCCAATATTTTCTGTAGGAAAGATTCTCCCATGGACCCTCCAAAAGGCCATGTAATTGGTCCTCTATGTACAGTATATATGCTACAATGGCTGGGAAATGACCATCGCCATTCTTTGTTGGACGAAGGCCACCTGCCATCCGTGCAGCTCCTGTCATAATATTTCCAGCAGCTATATTCAACAAACAACGGCTGCGACTACCTGGAGATGTCTTGCACACAAAGCACCACCCACATCCTTCCTTTGGCACTTCCATAACTTTCTTTGTAAAACATGGCCAGCAGAATTGCACAGCTTCCCTGGAAAATATTTTTACTTGTTCCGCAAGTGCTGCTGATGAAGATTTCTTCGAAGATTCTCGTACATTGACTCGTCGATGTTGAGGACCATTGACTGCTAAATTTGCAGCTGCTGAGGCAGCCATATCACCTAAAACATATTGATTGATATATGCATTTGGATGAAAGGTCACTTCCCTATTTGAAGGATTACTATTAAAATGCTTTTTGCCAGCTTTAAAGCCAGTGCCCATATCAGACTGCTTTACTTGTTTCACTTGGACAGCTGCACTGCCAGCATCTGTTTCAGTAATTAGTTTTTTCTGTAATGCACTGCTTTTAGTAAATCCAAGACTACAATGAGCACCTAAATCAGTAAAATGCTGCTCAGAACCTTTCTGATGTCCCTTTACATCATTCAATGATGTTATTTCCAAAGAACCTTCAGAACTTGCTAACTGAGTATTATCATTACTCTGATCCATAACAAGTATTGCATAATCTTCTTTCTGCCCCGCAACATCATAATGCTGGAGAGCCTCCATTTTTCGAGATGGCACTTTTTTCAAGTTTACATCCTTCTTCTGATCCTGTTGAACAAAAGACTGTGAGACAGATATAGCAGATAATTCTGATGAGCATTTATCAGAAGAATTATCTGCTTTTGTAAGCCATGATGGATCTATTGTGCTCTTTTTATGCTTTGGCACATCACCATAACTGATTGGCATATCCCGGCATTGTACTATAGCATTCCGTACATTATCATATAGAGGAGCTGATGAGTCTAATATCTTCAAAACCTTCAATGTATCATTTCTGTTGTAATACTTGTGAGATGTAGTTCGATCAAAGGAAGAATCTGACCTGTGACAGTATAGTTGAAAGACATGCTTTGCATTAAATAAATCCAATACAAATTGGTCCCAAAATCATTGTAACTCTGAATCTACTTTCTTTTGCGTCATTAACAAATAGCAAATAATTTTATACAGATTCTTCCCCTAAAATGTGACAAGCCTATAACTCACTCCAATGATGGTGTGCCCAAAAGGCATCCTGAAGTAAAACATCCATCCTTAGAACTATACTAAAACGAAAATATAAAGCTCTATCAAACCAAAAGAAAGTGCATACAAATTTAAGGAATGAAACTATCCAGCCTGGCAAGCTATAAATTATTGGCTCCATTGAAAGCTTCCATTCAGAACCAGAAGATTGCTACGAATGTGGAATATTGAAATGTCTCGAAAGTCCTGATAAAGGGAAAGATATATAATTGGCATTTGCAAACAATGTAATTGGGAGGGAAAAGATAAATAGTTTTTGAAAATTCAAAAGCTTTTTAATGCAAGAAATAACAAAGATTCCATCAAATGACAAGGACCATGAAACAAATCTGAATCAGCAGAGATCCCAAATACCATACCAAAAGAAGACTGAAATTGATCAATGGACCTTGATGATGTCTTTTTATACAATTAGTTTCTTCCGGAAAAGCAGTCTAATAGTATAAAGGCATTATAATTGTAAAGAAACTCAGACAAATATGCATACAGAAAAGTATCAGAAGACCAGTAATTCAAGCCATCAGAAGTTTAACTTACACTAACAAGTAACCGCAGGCAGAGAAGTATACACGTCCATGTGGATCAAAACCCAACATCTCAGCTCCTTGTAAACCACTCAATGCCTCAAGTCCTTTGCTGCTTTCTTTCACCATACACTCGGGACAATACCAATCCCCTTCAGGTAAATGGGCTTTTGAAACACCAACACATCTAGAATGATATGCAGCGGGACAACTGTCGCATAAAATTAAAGTACCATCCATCCCACAAAGGCAGCACTCATCACTGTTCAAAATTTCTACAGGTCTTACTTTTTCATCTTTAGTGGCTACTGGTCTTATTTTTCCATCTTTAGTGGGCGGTCTGCCACGTAATTTGCGCTGTACTGTTGTCTTATCTCCCACATAATTTACATTCTCAACAAGCATTTGACTTGAAATGGAGCTTCCATGATCATCTGTCTTAGAATAGTCCAATTGCTCGCCTTCTTTCCATAGACGTCTGCGTACCCTCCCAGACCTCAATTTATTTTCAACTGACCGCACACCAGGTGAAACCTTTATCTCAGTCTCTGCATCTGGCTCATCATTTAGCCGCATGCTAATTTCTGCCCTTATTTCTTCCGCTTCCATGATATCATCACAGAGGAACTGTAAAATAGTAAGTTTTATAGACACCGGTATCCTATAGTACTCCCCATCCAAAAGCCTCAGACGACCAACCTTTTGGCCATAGATTTTACTAAAACTTTGCATTGTTAGGTATTCTACCAAATAAACTGGCCAGGTTATCATATCTAGAAAATTCCAGTCCTGGTGCCTACACAACGAAAAAGCAGATTAATTAAACATTATAAAATTCAAGAAGCTTGGAAATATGAATTTTGAAAGAAAGCAATAAAAAATACATCAAAGGATCAAATAATTTAGAGATAAGAAATGGGACAAAAGTCCTCCTAGATGTCTATTTCCTATTCATGTTTATGGTGGGGATTTAGCAGGGTCGTAAGGACAGAAACCTAATCAGACAACCATGGTTGAAAACACTGCAAGGGTAGAGATGCATATGGAGCAACCCAGTAAGACTTCTTATACTGCAGCGAGACAGTTTTCTCCTATAGAAACGTAGGCTCCATGTTGAATTATTTCCATTTGGAACTCCTAGTTTATTCATTAAACCCATAAGCAACTTCTCAATCACAGAACATCATGTGGAGGGATGAAACTCCCACATTGTGATAATCCTCACAAATAATAGCTCACCCACCATGTGATTAATTAATTCTCCAAGTTTCTACAGAAATACATTTATTACAAAGAATGTGACTAGCTATTCTTCGCCTAAAAGACGGGTGGCAGATCTAAATCAATTGGTATCAACAGAACCAGACAGCTTGCTAAAAGCAAGGACTTTGTATCAGTTTAAACTATGGAAGTCATTGACAATAATCATATTACTGAACTTTGTAGATCCAGTCTACCATATGCCCAATTTCTGTTGTGAGCCCAATTCAGGAGAAATCTGAGAACTGGGCTGATGACAAACCTCACTATGAAGGCAAGCTTCAATAAGATCCAGGATGACAGACTGAAGTGGTTGGATGTAGATTCCATTGTAGAGATGGACTATGAAGAAGACCGGGATGAAGGCCAAAATGAGGATCTGATACCAACTGATACAAGGTCATAAATTCTTAACTGTACATCAACCACACACAAAATCATATTACTAAGCTGTGCCAGAATCGGACAATAGGTTAAGATTACCTATAGGATATTAAAATAATCTCCTAAAGATGGAATTAATCTCGGATTCCCAATGTGGCATAAGTTACAAACAAAACATATCATGGATAATATAATGATGAATCATGTGCTGAGAGTAGACCTACGTCGCACAATCTGGTATTATGTGTACATGTGTCGGATTGAGTTCAGAGACAGAAGTCAGAGCTAGTGAGAGGAGCATAATATAGTCAATGGGCATATGAACATACAAAAATCCAAATACTAGTGCAGAGGAAAGTTACCAGCCAAACCCAGCAGGGCTGAAGTATAAGAGTTGACTTGGACTTGTGAAAAAACTTGGGAGTGGACACCAAAAATTTAACGAGAATCAAGCAAAGCAAAAGACTAAACTAAATAATTTCAGACATAAAAACTCTTTCACTGATATGTATATTTGCAATGTCCATATAATGTAAATTTTCTACAAAAAATTATTCAAAGAACATTGATGGTACTACATACTCCAAAACGCCATGGATTTGGACAGTGACAGATCAACTGGTTGTCTACTGAGAGATTTGGTCATACAAATACGAAAAATGAGTTTCTGTGACTTGGGACAACTCAGACTTGGAAAAGTACAGTATAGTATTCCAAAGTTAAGCTTGATATACTCTATTCACATTTCAGCTACGCTGTTGTTAATGCCGATCCTGATGAATGGTTCACTAACGAATTTACTGGTCTTATGAACTGGAATTGTATGACTAACAGAAATGCTAATGGGACCAATTCTTCCTGTATTATCTGTAGTTCACTTGTACCAAATTTCCCAGTCTGGCATTTTGGTTAAGAACCCATATCCACGTTCAGCTGGTCTTGAGTTTGGTCATTCCGCTGCGGTGCCATGCATCTAAGACTCCACATACAGCTCCATGGGTTGAAATTCTACCAATCACATGGGTGCTTAGCCTAATTCCTTGATCTGGCATTTTGTTAAGGAGCCATATACATAGGTAGTCAAGACAATCCCCCTTAGATGCCCATGCATCACAACTCCACGTACAGCTCCATGGGTTGAATTTCTACCAATAATGTGGGTTCCTTGCCTAATGCCCAAGTCTGGCATTTTGATCATGGACACAAATCCACAGGTCGTTGGTCTTGAGATCTTATTCAATTTGAAATTTTAACAAAAATGCTAATAGAACCTCGGTTCACTGGTGGGATTGACGGAGTATTCTATTTTCCCTTTGATCTGTCCGACCCAGAGGACATGACCAAAAGTGGATGAAGCTAGGTGCATGTTTTGGACGAATTTGGTGGAAAGAAAGAAGTGCCCCCATTTTTTTCTCAGAGCAAAATTTCGAATAAAAAAACAGACAAAATTGTACCTCAAACATCTAGCCGCATCTGCAGCAGCAGAACCCTCTTCTTTGGAAAGAGAATAAAGATGCCTCCTCAACGCTTGCAGAAGCTTAACGTGCACGGCATCCAGTAAAGAATTAGCAGACTTCCAGTTCAATGCCCCAACGAAATCATCAAGCCCGAACGGACTCAAAAACAACAATTTACTAAAAGACCTCAAAGAATTATAAACATATAACAAATTCGGCACCGATTCCTCCGGCACACGTAAATCAATGGATGAAGGGGGTAATTGGGGCACCGAGTCCATTGACCGTGCCAAATCGTCATCTCGAACCCTAACCCTAGACCTGCGCTGCTTAGGGGGAGTGGGTTTTTCGATAGCATTCTCAGCTGATTCCTTCACGCGAGGACTCCTCCTGACAGTTCCCGTGTTCCAAACCTCTAACATCTTTCTTCTATACCTCTTACGAGGTTCCGTGTTCGAAACCTCCGCCTCCTTTCCTCTGCTCCCTCCGAGATCTCCCGTGTTCGAATCCTCGACCTCCTTTCCTCTGCCCCCTGCAAGAGGAGGTCCCGAGTTCGAAACCTCGGCCTCCTTTCCTCTACTATCCCCAAGCTCGGCCTCCTTTCCTCTACAATCCCCAATAAGTCCCGTGTTCGAAACCTCAGCTTCCTTTTTTCTACTCCTCCCTCGAGCTCCCCTATTCGAAACCTCGGCCTCCTTTGTAATCTTTCTGGGCCGGCCGACGCCATCCTTCTTCCTCTTCTTTCGTCGCTGCGGAGTCTGATCGTCGCGCTTCCTCTTCCTGCCATTTTCATTTTCTGGCTCCAGAATGTGACGGACATCATCGATGTCTAGCTCCTCTGCATCCCCGTCCTCGTACCTGACCCTGTAAAACCCCCGGGCCGAGTTGTAGGAAACGACTTTGCCCGTGAAAACCCCATAACCCTTGAATTTCTTCTGCACGGACTTACCCACGATGTGCTCCCCGGATTCGAACCTGTTGGCTCCCATCGCTCCCGACCTAGTCGGATGATCGTCAAAATGGCACTAGCGCAAACTGAGAAGAGGTGTTCATCGCCTTCCATTTTTATTTTCCAGCCTCAACAATCAATCAAGCAAGAGTATGGAAAGGAAAGGAATAATAGATTATAATTATTGATACGTAAATTGATAATGAAATTTATAAATCCTGGTTTTCTATACAAATAAATTTTGTTTTGTGTATTTATTATTCTTCCTAAACTGACCTGCATGCTTCACCATTATCATGTCTATGCGTTGTTTTTGTCTTTCTCCATGGTTCATAATATTATATAAATAAATAATAAAAAAACCAGTTTAACATAAAGCAAGAGACTAGAACTAATTCAAGATTTCTTGCAGTGTAATATATTTTTGTTGAGGGAAAAATTGTTGAGAGATGAAAGGAAGTGATACTTTTCTTGCTCAAAATGTGATTCTAACTAAATGGATTTAATCAAAGTCCATGAACTTAATTTATGAATCATGTTTAGGTTGTAGTTTTAAATGGAAGAAGTAATATTTGAAATGAGGTGATTTGTTTATCTTTTTATCAGTAGTTATAGAGAAGGGTCAAATATTGATATCATCAATTGTAATTGTAGCAATCTAGATCGAATCAAAAGTCTTGAATCATGTTTAGATTATGATTTTAAATTGGAGAAGACACAGTTTTGAGATTATTGTAAATTCAAAAATAAGATGTGGTTCAAAATCCTCTTTGAAAAGGCATCAGAAATGGGGTGATTGGTGATTGATTTAGTTAGTGATTAACCTACACACTTAGAGGAAGGTCAAACATCTCGATCATAAATAAAAGGCAAATTTTAAAGGGAAGCAATGAAAGTTATCTTTATAATTGTTTCAAGAACTATGTGTTGAAGATGAGATACAAAGATCATGAGTGAAATGGTGATCACTATCAATGGAGACAAAAGAGATAGAGTCCAAAACTTTCTTAAGTTGTGATTTAGATGACACTTCCACTTTGCCCCTACTCTTTTAGTGAGATCTTTTATTGATTTGTTGTGTTGTCAATATAGATCCACTTTAACTCTGAATTTATTAATCACCCGGAAAGATAAAAAAAATGCCACTTAGATACAATTTTCTTGGTACTTAAAATGGATTTATGTTTTTATGCTTAAAGATTGTCTGAGCCTGATTCAAAGTACATTAAAATTATTATTATGTTTTATATTGAACTAAATAAGTTGGCGTAGATATGGGGAAATGCTTTCCCATATCTCTATATATTAATGTACTTAAACATATTCAAACGACATACTTACTTATATAGAATTAGCTCAAACCTAACAATATTAATAATAATCAATTAAACTAATTTTTTTAACTAATCAAATATATCTTTTATGTTTTATAATAATTAAAAACACCTCCATAAATATAAAAATCTGTATACCTACATAAGTTTGGTTACTAAAAATATGTTATTATTTTTATTAATATTTTGTTAAGTCAATATTGCCTCTTTTTATTTTATCCACTATTCGTTTACTATTTTGAAATTTTAATAATTAAATTTATTAAAAATTAATAATAATTAATTTTAAAATTTTATGTTTTATAAACATATAAAAAAAACTATATTATTAATTAAATTTATCTTTACATTTTGAAGAATTTACAACTTGTATCATTGGATCCTCTTCAATGAACAACTCTTCTCAAAAAAGTGCTCAAGTACGGTATGTGGAAGGTAAAGTTATACCTTCCTTTAGTGTGCTTCTTGAACATCCTTATTGACCCCATTTTCAATACTTCCAAACTTCAATGAAGAATTATTTGATTTATGGTATTTATTTTTTAATATCAAATATTCATAAAGCCATTTAAAATTAAAAACATTTATGCATTTTAAAGAAACATTTTATTCATTAATTTTTTTAGATTGTATAATTGTAAATAGTAATATTATTTAATAAATTATATAATTATAAGTTGACAAGTATTATTAGGATTTGAGGGTTTTATCTTCCATAATGAATTTTTTTATTAATTGGGCATTTGGTAAGGGGGAGAGAGAGGTATATATTTGTTAATTTTAATTAAAAGAGGGAATTGATCTAATTCATTTTAGTGAATGACACAAAGTAATTAATAAAATTAGAATCTCCTTCATTATTGACAATTCGTTAATTAATCTTATAAAATTCAAAACACAGAATTTCAAGAACATATAAAATCCTTTGACAAATGGATTTAGAAATAGATACCTTTTAGAAATAATGTAAAGCATTCAAATCCACCAATAATCTTCTACCAATAAACTATAATTAACAATATATACATAACTTACCGTCTTGATTT
This sequence comes from Pseudotsuga menziesii, assembly GCA_001517045.1. Taxonomy (NCBI): domain Eukaryota; kingdom Viridiplantae; phylum Streptophyta; class Pinopsida; order Pinales; family Pinaceae; genus Pseudotsuga; species Pseudotsuga menziesii. The sequence goes on along the minus strand of LPNX010964512.1, from coordinate 521,663 downwards.
TAAATATCAAAGTAACTTATAAATTATTCATTTTAATGATACAATTATTAAACAAAATTTACACTATATAATTAAAAATATATAGCAATATCAAACAACATTTATTACACCATTAAGTTTTAGGCACTTGTAGGTCCCAAAGTAGTTATGTGAGGGCTCTCACACACTAAGGTCTAGTTTCTATTCATATATAATAATTATACATTATGTTATTTATCATAATAATATTACTAAGCGTAGAATAGTGTTCAAACTATAATTATACATTGTGTTATTTATCATAATATTTTCATTAAGCATATAAGAGTCTCAAACTATGAAACATACTATTTTAGTTATTAGCTAAGGGTTATGTTTTAATAGTTATTGGCGATGGTTGTGTTCTTTATGATTGTTTTATTTTTAATAATATTGATTATTGTTTATAACCATTTTCATATTTTTTAAATTTATTATAAACTATTTAAATATCAATTTTCAATAAATGTATAGTACATCAAACTTCTTACTCAAACTATATTTGTTTGTGTTTATTGCATCTCTCTTGAATATGTTTATGTCTTCTTTAGACCTATTTTGCATCACTTTCCTCAATATTTGTGTAATTATATCATAGTGTGTGCCTCAAATAGCCACATTTGAATCTACCTTGCATCAAATTTGTGTGCCTTGGGGCAATGTTTTTTGTGCCTTTCTTTGCCACATTTGCATCTAGTGGAATATTGTCTTATTTGATGTTATATACATGTTTATGTATAGTCACACCATTTTTGTGATCATTTACATCTAGTTACACTTAGTTTTCTATCTCTTTAGATCTAGGGGTGTCGTTCTTACATCTTGTTTGCATCACTTTTTTTCCAAACTCAACAATCAATCAAACAAGAGTATGGAAACAAAAGGAATAATAATTTATAATTATTGATACTTAAAATGACAATAAAATCCACACACACATACACATATATTCCTTCTTGGAGAAAAAATCACACCTTGAATTTTATTAACCCAAAGGTCATATAGTTCTTGGCATGACAACCTTACATAAAAAATAAAATAAAAAACAGTCATTCGGGTATCCTTCATGAGTGCTAATTCAGATAGCCTATGTCTATAGTTGTTCTATAATCATATTCTATAGTTGTCCTATAATCATAATCATAATTGTTCTATAGTAAAAATAATAATTGTTATTTTGTTGTGTTTATAATTTATCCCTAATGTGACCTATGTAATTTCTAATTACGATGTATATGCCTCAACATTACCCTTCCTTGGGGTTGTGTGATGTTTGTGTGGTAAAAAATCAAGGAAGATTTTAGGGGCAAATTTTAGCCCATGGGGCTATTTTTCCATGATTTTCCCAAAAAAGAGATTCTCCCGTTTGTATTTTTGAAGCCTTGTATCGCCCAATTTTTATGTGGTAAAATAATTTTCACTCTAAAAATCGCCAAATTATTATACACACTATATAAAATCCTTAGAAATTGAAATATTTCCAGGAAATAATTCGTCAAATATTTTATAGTTGACATTGTAACAATTAGTAAGATTCGTCAAGGTTTTTACAGTTTTAAATAAGTACGAGTCCTTAAAATTTGCCAAAAAAATGATACATTTGCAGTGTGTTTCTACTCAAGAAGAAATAATATGTGAATTCTACCTAGTAAAAAGTGGTTCACGCAGTGAGGCATAGTGGAATAATTTGCTTAGTTAATAGGAAGGAATTGAAAACACATTTATATGAATATTACATGACAATGTAATGGAGCAATTATGTTAAGAGAAAATGAGAGTATATAAACCAATGTAACACATTGCAAGAGAAAGAGATATTAGAGCTCAACATCCTTTGGTGAGAAATGTTGCCAATAACTCAACTGAGAAATGTTGTCAATGACTCGACTAAAGGCTCGTGCACACAAAGCAAGATGTGAAATAGGGAGGTGGACATGGCTAGGGGAATTATGGAAACATGGCAACAATTATCATGCATTTGAAAGCTTACATACACATTAAAGAGGGGTCAAAACTCCAAAAGCTTACACACACATTAGAGAGGGGTCAAAACTCCAAATCATCGATTAGGAGACCAAGTTTTGAGGAGAAACAACGGGAGCTATAGTGACTATTATTGCAAGAATGATGTGTGACAAAGATGAGATTCATAGATCATTATTAGAATGATAGTTAATGCCAAGGAAAGGTGAAAGAGGTGAAGTCTATATAAATCCAAAATTTATTTGTATCGTGCCTTGAATCACTCATTTGTTTTACCATACGTTTATGTTATAATTTAATATTAATTTGTTTTATTACAATCAAGTTATTTTGAAATTCTCAGTATTTTATAGAAAATATTAATATATTTGTTTGATAAACTAAGTAGTAAAATAACAACTTTAATATGTTAATAATTATTACTTTACACTGAGATCAACTTTGATTTATCAAACTTTTAAGAAGAATTAATTGATTTACTTTAATGTTATGTTTGGATTACAATTCAACAAATCTTTAAAGTAACAAATCCCTATATAAACCAATAAAAAAATCTACACAAACATAGCCTCTTTTATTAATATTTTACTAAATTAATAATAAGTAATTGTGTTTTACCTGGATGCGGGTGACATGGATTTGGGAAGCACCGGCGCGACGGGCCTTTCGAGTGACCTGGACATCGATGTGGCTAGCACTAGCACAGTAAGCATGGTGTCAGCAGGATGCCACATCCCCACTCCCCCCAATGCCTGTGGGCATTAACTTCGAAAGGGTGCGCGGCAGTCTTAAGGACCATGGATTAGACTGTGCCTTAAGTCTGTGGATGGTGGGAGTTATTTCACCACCTTGGTTCATGAAAGCTCGTGCCAATGCGTTTAAACCTCGACGAGGACGTTCACCGACTCATTTTCCCTATGCTCCATGCTCTGCTCCACCCTTGTTCAGTCTGCTCCTAGCCTACCCTCTGTTCCATGCTTTACACATCCATGTTCACTCAACTCTGGGCTTAGCTCCCCGCAATCCCAACTCTCTGCTCTTTACTCAGCCACTCTTCATCTTGGCTCTTCGACTCTCTGCTCCCCATATCTCAGCCATGTCACGCAGCCAGAGAGGCGTTCCGCATAGAGGTCGGGCTGGGAGAGGAGCTTTGCTTAAGCGTCATGTTCTACTCACTGCTCTTGTAAGTGGAGAAGGCTACGACGACGAAATTCCTGATCACGTTTGCCAAATTGTGAACGATTGGAAGGATGAACTCACAGGGGTCGTTAATGTTGCGGGGCGTTCAGTGAACTAATGCCGACATTATTGGGTAATTAAAAATTTGCTAATTCGGCTCATTCTTCGTTTTAATTTGCAGCCTTTGGTTCCAATTCCACCAGTTGTTCCTGCTCCTTCGATTCTTGTCACCCCTCCGATGCCCATTGTCTCTCCTCCCCCTCAGCTTACTTTGGCCAATGCCTCCCCTGCTTCAACCTCCACTCTAACTTCCTCCACCCCCTCCCCTATCATTCCCATGGACTGTGAGCCCCCTCCCCTCCCTCCCTGGGCCATATAAAAACCCTGTCTACGAGGAAAAGCGCCCCCACGCCCACCACTGCAAAAAAGACTACCCCCCTTCCCGTAAAGCAACCCTCTACAGGTGATGAGGATGAGGATGAGGATGAGGACAACTCTGACAACAGTGAAGACTCCAACTCTCCAAGTGAGGACACGTCGAATGCTGGAGATGGCAGCTCTGCTCCGCCACCTTTCAGCTTTGGTTGTCCCATTGATGAAGAACCATACAACAAGCCTTAGTCAAGTTCTTTGCTTTGTTTTTGTTTATAGTGAATCTCATAACAACAAGGGTGTACCAAGCCCGATCTCGGTCTGTCTGTTTTTCAGTCCACTATGGTTCTCAATTTACTGTTAATCTTTTTGGGGCCTGTTTTCCCTTTAACATGGAGGGTCTAGTTCCTTCTTTATGGACCTGTTTTCCCTCTTGGAGGGAAGGTCCGTGGTTGCAATCTTGACTGGTTCTACCTACCAGCTATGCTGGGTAGGTATGTTCTCATACTCTGTAACATTTTTTGTAACTCTATTTCCTTATTTCAATAGAATAGCCCTTTAATTTACAAAAAAAAAAGTAATTGTGTTTTCTATTTCAATCTCACATCCTTTTCTTCTTCCAACCATAACTTTCATTTTTATTTTTTAAATCAATTTATTTTATTATAAAAAATAATAATTTAAATATTTTATAATTAATTACTTCTCATACTTGAAAATATATACTTGAAATATATATTTTTAAATATATTTATAATTAATTACTTCTCATACTTGAAAATATATACTTAGAGCGTTGCATACTTCTTTTATATAAGGCAACTATTCTTTAACAATATTCCCATGCAATAGTTACCTTCTTTTAAAGTAAAGTTGTATATACCATTTTCAAGCCTTCTTTTCTTAAAGGTAAGGTTATACCTTACTTGAATATGCTACTTGGACATTACCATTGATCCCATTTTCACTCCTTCATCGACTCATTTAAGAATTATCTATTTTTTTTAAAAATCAAATACAAAATAAAGATTCAAAATTCTATTAATTGAAGTAGTTGGTAAGGATGTTAAAAGACAAAATATCCAAACTTGTTGAGAAAAGCAAAGGAGTGGACAACGATTTATTGGTTTAGTTTATGTGATTTTAAATTAAGATTTATGTTTTGAAATTGTTGTTATTGTGTAAAGATGGTAAATATTATTTTTAAACATTGAGTTGGGTTGGTAAAAGCAAAGAGCAAAGTATTGTTATAATTTAAAAAAAAAATTGAAAATTGGATCAATTTGTTTTAAAAATAATATTTTAATTTAAAAAAATTATTATTTTTTTTTTAAATTTTCAATTAAGAAAGGTGATCATACAATGTAAATGGAATTTTATTTTTCGATAAGTGATAGATGCATGCCACTTAACTATATTGGAAGCATATAAAAGCTTTTTCGTAATATTATAAATACAAAAGGGGGAGATCATTCAGCATGCTTGCTTTGTGTTTGACAACTACGGATTATTGAGGAAAAAATGTGGGAAAATAGCAAATACCCTTGGTGGAAGGACTCGATGTCAAAAAACGATTAATTAGCACAAAAAATGTTTTAGGAAGAAATTGGGAAGGCATTGTGTGACAAAGACCTTGCCAAACTTTCTTAAGAAGGGTGATATGGATACATATATTACTAGGACTAGAAGACCATCCCTTCGACAACTAGTTTCTCTGTTTGATTGGGATTTTGGGAAGGGGAAGGGAAGGCATGATCTAATAGTTTGAATCAAGAAATGGGACTAATCCCTTTCATCCTAGTGGATGATGCAAAGTAATTAATGGGATTCGTATCTCCTTCATTCTTTAATTAATGTGTTGATTGTGTTGATATTATATTAAAGAAAAAAAATGTCAATGTCACAACGTGTAGGACTTTTAATGAGGAGATTTAGAAATTAAGAAAGAAACAAATTAAAGAAGCAAACAAGCTCATATTTGGTGTTTTTTTTCTCAAGTACCACCTTAATCTACCCATTTTTCAAAATTATAATGATTAAAGTCTTCTTAAAATAAGTCAAAATCCATAAAGTTATATAATGTTCTATGGTTAAAGTTTACATCAATCAAGTGGAACTATAACTTACAACGGAATTCTTATCAAATTTATAGAAAAAAAATCCATTATTCAACTTACTAGAATGAAGTCGATATATTATCTTTAATTCATAGTTTATTATCTTTAATTCATAAACTTTGCGTTAAAAAGATAACTAGCACAACCACAAGTAAAGTGGTCGGTGAATGCAGATAGGCACAACCAAGCACTTAGTTTTGTGAAGATAGCTAGTTGTTAAACAAAGGCTAAAATATATAATTTCATATCCATTATTCATACCAGATTGTTACAATTAATATAAGCACAAAACAAATACTATTTAATAAACAAAAAATAAATGAAAACTAATATGAAAAAACAAAAACAAATTGTTACGAGTTTCTTTAACTACCTTTTAACTGAAGCTTAATTAAATCTTAATCAAGATGTATTTAAGCATAACAAGATACGACGACCATGAAATGAATCCTTGTTATACACTTGTTACATTTGGGTTAATCTTATTGATCCTCTCAAGCAAGTCCAAAATCTAAGATAATATCAAAAATGTCTATCGACAAAATTTTAAAAAAATATCAAAATTCTCAACAATTTCCAAATTTGAAACATCAAAATAAATATTAACTTGGAAATTATTCATATTATGAATACAATTATTTTTGCTTATAAAAAGGAGAGTTGTTCTCTACAATTTTTTTATTAAAAAAATATCTATGTCCAACCTCATTTATAATGACAGCTAACTCATATGACATTGAGGTTTATGCCCTTGTGAGCCAAAACCTACAAGGACTTGTACGACCCAAAGGACTTAAGTGGGGTTTATGCCCTCATGGGACCCAAAGGACCTTTGTGAAAGCTCGTACACACTAAGTTATATATAACTTACATGACCTTAATGTAGACACGTGTATATATATGGCTTTATTTATTTACCCTCTATAATAGTTAGTGGTTGTCTGATGTCTACATCATCAACAACCACATATGGATTATTCAACGCTCTTATTTTGAAGTCTTTGAAATTTTTCATTGAAATGTCTATGTCCACCGTTTGAATGTCAACTTTCAGTAGGTACATAACATGTTAAACACCATGTTCATAATGGATAAAAATGGATTTGTGCTTTCCCTTTTCCCAAACTTACTTTCAGTAGGTACATAACATGTTAAACACCATGTTCATAATGGATAAAAATGGATTTGTGCTTTCCCTTTTCCCAAACTTACTGTTCTAATTTACAAACATGGTCCGAAATTTATTCATTTGACACATTAGTGTATGATACTTTATGGGATTTAAGATATTGATTAGTTATTTAAGAGTGTGTAGGATTATAAGAAGTGTTTGGTAATTAGGTGTAACTTAAGTGGTTGTGAGAAAAAGTTGTATGTTTCTTTATTTAAGTTTAAATTTTACTTTTTGACATTATTGTTTTTAGTAAACCAATTGTTGATAAGTTATATATGATTTATTCATAAATTGTGACTTGGGTCTTGTACCCTAAAGAATCTAAGGTTTACCCTTGGTAATATCCTTGAAATGAGGAAAATTGTCCAAGAGGCTTCCACTACAATATGTTACCCGAAAGAGAATGAATAACAAGAATATTATGAGAGTTGTTTAGTTGTAGATATGTCAATTCTTGAAGCTCTTTAAATCTAGTTTAAGGTCATCACAATTACAAATTTGTTGATTTAAACTCATAGAGATGGATCAAATTACATAAGGGGTAGAGAAATAACAAAAAAGTGTTAGACAAAGAGACATTACATGAATAGTGGCATAGGGAATCTTCTTTTGTACCCCTAGCCTCTATTATTTAGAAAGATTTTTCTTTTTTTTGAAATGCAAAAATAAACACACCTTCCTTTGTTTTTCCATGGAAAATAGTTCTCAGTTTTATATTAATAGTTAAAAAACCAGTGTACAGAGGTCATCAGTGGATATATTGACCTTACATTTGGCCGAGAGGCGTATTAAGGTATAGATCTAGGCTGAAAGTCTTTACATGTTGTCATTGTGACCTTGATGCATATACATTCATAACCAAAAAACCACAAAAAAATATATGGCAATCGATTATGTACCTTCCTACTTCCTACTTCTATTACTAATTGCACCTTTTGTAAGTCCTCAATGTCTCATTTAGTCCCATTTTTCACCACTTTCCTCAATATTTGTATATGATTGTGTCCTTTTTTTTGTCTCCTTATGTCTTAATTGTGTCTTATAGGCATCCTAATGTGCATTTCAAATAGTCACATTTAAGTATCTCTTCCGATGATTGTATGCAGCTTGAGGCATCATTTTGTGTATTTTAGAGTTCCTTTCGCATCTTAGTTTGTATCTTTATATATCTCGTTTCCATTTAGTAATGTCTTGCTTTGCATATTGTTGTATTTCTGTGCTCCATTGCATTCTCCTTGCTTCTTATTATTTCTTGTTTTGGGTCTCTTTAAGTCTAGGGAAGTGTCGTTCTTGTAGCATGTTTGCATGGATTTTTTTATTTTTATTTTTTGTTGTTGTTGTTTTTGACAATGTTGACACCTACTTTGGATCTTGTTAAATAATATATTTCATTTGGCTTAATTGCTAGGTATTTAATTGGCATACATTTAATTAGAGTATGCTAATTAAATAATTTACTTTGTTTCATTTTTGCTTCAATATGTGTCATTATGCTTCTAATACTTATTATGAATTATTAAAAAATATCAATGACATGTTGATATTTTTGCATTGAATTTTATGTAAACATGCCATGACAAAGTTTTAATCCTTATTTAAAATTGAATAAGAATACGAAAACAATTTAAATGTGTCACATTTTCTATGTAACATATCTTATGGGAAACTAGTTAGTCACTTCTCAAGGATGATATCCAGGGTATACCTTAGATTCTTCAAGACACAAGGCCATGTCAATTCATGGTCAAATCATATGTTACTCATAAATAATAGCTTTATACAATCAAACTTGTCAAAGAAGGAGATTTCAACCCAGGTGAGGAGGGTAACAATTTTTTTCTCGCAATCACTCAAACTATCCATAATTGACATATCACATTTAACATTAATATCAATAATACATTAATACATTTTTCATAAATTTATATATAAACATGCTTGGGAAATTTTTAGTCCTCACATAATATTGAGCAACAATATGAAAACAATTTAAACATATAATATTTAAAATTAATCCATTTTTAAAGGAGAAGCAAACATTCATCTATAAATATACTCATTAAGAAAATTTCAATTCAAATTTATAAAATAATTTGTGTTTTACCTACAAGTGCTTTACTACCACGCAGGAATATGTCAATGTTATGCACAATAATTCTTAAACATTTAGAAGAATATAGATTAAAGTTAAGTAACACTTGTAACAATATACTTTTGATGACAGAGAAATAGACCCATTAACAACATCAGCAATTCTTCAATGGGGATGCACATTATGATCCATTTTCACCTTCTTCTTCTTTTTCAAGTTATTGTTTGAACCATAGTAGCAAGATTCGAGTACGAATTCGAACACGATTTGGATACGATATGAAAAAAATACATAATGAAAAAATTAAGTATGGCTAAAATACAATAGTAGAAATACAAAAACATGCAATTTTAGTATCATTTAATAACAATGTTGGGATGTCATCATCCACATTTAGAATTTCAAAGAAAATATATAAATAACAAAAATAAAAAATAATGCATTGTAAAATATGCCCCAGACTTCACGTTTACATTGTTGTGACATCGTTTTTTTTTTTTAAATCTATATTTTTTAATTAATCATATAAATAATTTGTTTTAATGAAAATTTGTATATATAACTTTTACCCAAGTCTCAAATTTTAAAGAAAATTAAGTAACCTTGATTCTTAAACTTCTAAGGTGCTTATTAAATGGTAAAACTGCAAAATTAAAACTTAAAATGGGACTACATAAGAAAAAAACTGCAAAACTTTAAATGTTAAAGTATATAAAAATGATGGTTATTAATTATATAAATTAATTAAAAATTGTAGTCTAATATTCAACATTACACAACCGACAACATACAAGACTCAAGATAATGTAATAGAAATAAATTAATTAATTAAAAATGTGTTTTTTTAAATTAGTGGTTTTATAAATAAATAAATTGGTCATAGTGGAATTTAGTTAAGAGTTTGTTGAATGTATTGTATTCGAACTATCTTGAATATTTGTTGTATTTTAAACATGGCCCGAATTTCATTACATGGAGTGTCAATACAACCAAATCTTGCTACTATGGTTTGAACACATTAAGATCACAATTGAATTAATGAATGGATTCCCATGTGTAAACTAGTATTAGTTGTATAAATGAAAAAAAATACAATTGGTTGCCTCGTGTTCCAACTCTTCCAACATCTTTGCATAGGTATACTTCAGGGGATAAGCGAGTTCTTCTAGAGTTGACTATGGGTCATATTCATCCTACTATTTGTTAATAACAAAAAACATAATTATGTAGTTGATATTATTTGTTGATAACATAAAATCATAACTATATAGTCGATAAGTTAATATAAGCTAGTTCACAATTACATATATTGTTCAAGGATACTTAAAATAAATAAAACCATTTTGACAAAATAAACAAAATTGTTTCCTTTATTGTCCAAAACCACCTCTCATCGCCCTTGTATTCACTTTCTTTATTCTTAAACTATTTTATTGTGTCTCTCCACACATGGTTTTCAATATCGCATGGTTTGGTTGCACTTCTAGACTCACTAGGAGGAATCATAGTAAAAAAAATTTGCCCACCGTATTAGGTGCGTGCTATCGACATTCATCTCCCCAAAACAGTTTGCTGTCCTTAATGGCAGACATATACATGACATATTGGGCATAACACAAGAAGCTTTACACTCAGCAAAGATAAGACATATTCCAGCTGCTATTTTCAAGGTAGACTTGAGCAAAGCTTACGATCATGTCAACTGGACGTGCCCTAGGTTGCTTCTTCTACAAGTTAGCTTCCAACTCTAGACTACCAATTGGAATCTACCATGCACTCAATTAGTCATCTTTGTTGTCCTCCTTAATGGATCCACATCCAATTTCTTCAGATCGGGTAGAGGTTTCAGACAGGGATGTCCATTGGCCCCCCTTTTATTTGTGTTGATCATGGAAAGCATCATCTGATTAATCATCACAATCATATCCCATGTTCTTATTAAAGGAGTTCTTTTCTATGGTAAAGTTTATATCACTCATCTGCCTTTCGTTGATGACATCTTAATTTTCACCAACAACACTAGGAGGGAGATTGAGAAACTCAAGGACATCCTTGACCTGTTCTACTCTACCACAAGTATGTTGTGCAACTCATCCAAATTTTCCATGACTTTTATGAATCTAGATGAAGAACAAACATTGACAATCTCTGTAGAGTTTGACTTTCAGTCGAATGATATCTCTTTAGGCATTCTATATCTCAATTTTTTTATTAAGCCTAACCACTACTCCACAAAGGACTGGTCATGGCTTATTAAGAGGGTCGAAAACAAGATTCATTGTTGGTCCAACTGTTGGTTATCCAATGTTGGCAGACCCATTCTTCTCAAATCAATCCTTGGAGGTTTACCAATGTATTGGCTTACGATCGCACATGTCTCGTCCACCATTTTGGAAACAATTCATAAGATGTAATTCAATTTCCCATGGAAAACTAGTGAGAATAGTAAGTCCTTCCATTGGATATCTTGGAGGAATACCACTCCTCCCAAAGCATAGGGAGGCTGGGTAATTAAAGACAATGTGAGTTTTACCAAATCCCTTGTTGCGAAAGGTGTATGGTAGATTTTAACTGTTAGCAACTTATGGGTGGAAGTTATTAAGAAAAAATACATTGTCCTCTGACACCTATTGAGTGGATTCAGCTCCAAGTGAGGGACATACACAATATCTCTAATTCCTGGAAAGTGATTATTAACACCATTGATGTTATCCGTGACCAGCTGACCTGGGAGATTGGCGATGAAAAACAAGTATTAATAGGAATTGACCCATGGATTGGATGCAACAACCACCACCTACTGCCTCAACAATGTGGTGTATTCACTCAATGCCCAGGGTTATATCCACCTTCACCATATTGTTGATTTACAAAATACCATCGTTTATCATCAGTAATGGCTTAGCGCACCACATCTGGGTTTTACACATGAAGATAGCATCATATGGACAAATTACATAGTGCTCTTTCAGCTTACTGTATTCATATTTTCCTCATCTTAGACTCTCCCATATGGAGCAAAAATGAGTCAAGAGGCACATACCAACCTAAGATCAAATATCAAGTCATTCGATCTGCTGAAAGCATCAACCAACTTGAATGGTGGCAAAGAAATATTTGGGATATACATTGCCCACTCAAAATTAAAATTTTCTCCTGGCTTTGTCTCGTTGATAACATCCCCACTTGGGATAATCTTCTCAAAATATTTGAGGTCGGTCCTAGTAGGTGTGCATTATGTTGCATGGACGGTGAATTTATTGACCATATGTTCATTAGATGCACTTATATCTTAGACATGTGGACACATGTCAGTCAAAGCACAAGTACCCCATTCTGATGGCAAGGTTTGAATTTTTAGGTCACTCGCCATAGTTGGCTCACCGATCCAATCTTTCAGCTTGCTGGGCCCTTTCACTACTTATGAAATAGGGGGCATGGATATCCCAGAAATAAACTGATCTTCAGGGATAATATCATTCCACCTCATATTCCAGCAGCTAGAAGCTTTGCGACTCTAGCCCACTTTCCACAAACCAAATCAAAGAATCTGGACAGGAACATCCATGAGGCACCTATTGATAAAGATGAGCCTGGGTGCATCTTCAACGGTGTCGCTTAGGGAAACCTGACCAGTGGTGCGGGTGGTATTTTCCATCTCAATATAGTTTCAACATCCATATGGTGGCTGGTCTTGGAGCAATATCCAACAACATGGCATAACTCTTTGTTGTTATGATGATAATGCGCCATGTGCTATCTATAGGGGTGACAACATTACAGTTTTTTTGGCGAATCTCATATTATCATTGATTGTTTCAATGATAGGTCCCCTCCAAAAATCATATACTTGAAACCTTTATATGAATCCATTCTACATCTTCTACTGCAGTTCAAATTTTACTCATTCAAGCACATCTACTGGGAAAGGAACTCTACAGCAGATTCCCTATCCAAAAAGGGCCTCCAACTACTAGTGGGATCATGGAAACTTTGGGTGGAGGACATTCATTCCATTAAGGAAATCGACTCAGGACCCTCACCTCTCCATTATATGGGTTCTATCCAATTACTTTTTTCTACATGTGGTACACTCTATTTAATCCCTATCAGTTGTATTTACTTCCTTTGTAGTGTTTACCACCTATATACTTTTGTTGGGATATTTTATGTATTGTGTCTAACATATACAAGAATATGTACATGAGATAACTATAAGAATATGGCCGCTTGATGATTGTAACATGCTTGAAACATCTGATGGAGCACTATGAATGTACGACCTTCATGGCCAACGAACAATATGGTTCAAAGTTTTTTTAATCAAATTTTGGACTGTGATATTTTTTCCTTCGAAAAAAAAAGTCACTAGGAGGGATGGTCTTTACATGTCTCCCAAATTTGAAAAAAAACAAAGACAAGTGTAAAAATAATTGAAGTGTCACCATTTAAAAAAAAAACATATAAATTTAGTTAATAAAAAGAAATGTGAATTCAATTTTGTTTTTTATATGATTTTTTTCTTTCATCTTAAATGGACATTTATCTCTTTTTCCCACTTACTAAATAAATTGCATCTAGATTATATATGAAACCTATCCAATAGATGATTCATTTGGAACTTAGCGATGTCACTCCACGTTTTATGGTAGTCCTAAGAGTCTCTTTTGCATTCATCAAAAGAACCTTTGGAAAAACCATGACTCTTTTGTCCGTACCTCATGATACACCCTTTATAATATAATTTTAATCCTTCTTCCCTAGATATAAAAGGCCATCTTGGTTCATAGAGATTTGAATGTTCTCCCTTTGTGTATACATTATACCTATAGAATGAATAAAGCACTACAACAACTTTTTAACTTAGAGGGGTAGCTTGAGCAGTTTAGTGCTTTGAGCTTGTTGTAAGAGGTATTGGGGTTGATTTCCCCAACTAGTTGTTTATGACACATACTCCATTTTGATTTTCCTACTGAATTAAGTGTTGTAATCATGACAAATGGGTTTGTACTAGATACCATTTGTGAAATGTTAGTAACTACCATGTACTCAATTTTCCTTAGAAAAAAATACGTATCATGGAAAATTTCATGTAATTTGAGATTTCCAACTTTCACAGTAAGAATTGTTTGAAAGTATTGGTTTGGGATTTAACTACATTAACATTTTCCTTAGTCAATCATTTATAACTCATTCAAGTTTATCATCAAGGACGATAAAATCACATTAAAGATAGAAAACTACTATACTAAGTAATATAGATAACGACGAATAATAAAAATCAAGAGTAATATTATGTCAACTTAATCACCAATTTTTATTTAATTAATGATAAGGGATTATACATCCTTTTCTATCAAAACAAAATAAACATATTTTGTATTATAGCATAATGAAATTTACATTTTTCATGTGTCTAAAGACACCAAGAACATAAAAGACCAAAGTACCAAATACATCCAGGGATACCAACCTGTTCCACCATCTCAAGATAGAGATATATAACATCTATACTAACTATCCCCGATATACATCTAGTTATCAAAGGACATGTTTAAGAAAACTATAGAGAAATAATAGAAATAGAGGAAGCACCATCCATGACTTCCTCCAAAGAGAGATTGCAAAATTCTAAAGATTAAGCCTCCTTTGACAAATGATCAACCTCCTCATTAAGCTCCCAAAAAACATGTGAAAGAGAAATAACTTTGAACTACAAAGCAATTTCCTTTAGCTAAATCTCCATTGGCTCTAGAAGAATATTTTCAATATGTGACTCATTCCTCATCCATTTTACAACAAGAGATGAATCTCCAAAAACTTGGAGGATCCTTATGTTATTTTCCAATGCATAGCACATAAATATTAAAGCCAAATTTTCTACCATATTGCTTGTACACACAACTCCTTTGAACCTAAAGAAGTGAGAATTTAAAAGGTAAAGTACCACCCTTGATACTACAAATGCATGTCTTCCTGTTCTATGCACCACCATAAAAAAAACACTATAGACAAGACTTTTCAATAACCAAATTTTCAATAGGGATAACAAGCTTGGGATGAGACACCATTCTATTTATTCGTAAGAAATTCTAAAAAAGTAAGATGAACTTCCCTTCAAATCAAGTGAAATTTCTTTCAAGTTATATACCTCAACATATTATACATGGAAGAGCACACAACTCCTTGAGTTCGGGCTTCCCAAACCATGCCTTCAAATACCCTTCTACTAAGTCCTCGCAATACATGACATACCTTTAACCCAGTATAGCCTTAGAATCTTTCCATGCCTCCTTAGCATAAGGTAAAATGATTTCCCTAGGCATATACCTGTTACAAAATAACCCAATATATTTATTGTGCTACTTTACACAATAAGAATATACCCTTTGCAATATAACCCAATATCTTTCTTGTGTTACTTTACACAAAAGGCATATACCGAGGCCCTGTTTCCCTCTCCATTGGATAAAACCCCAAATATTATTCTTCAATGCTAACCATAGAAATATATGAATCTTTTTTGGACCCTGAAGCTTCCATATTTGCATCCACCACTAAGATTGACCCTAATCACCAAAATCAAACATTGGCTTGTAACCCAAACTTGTCAACTACTCTCGACATGATTTATTAAATAACCAAGCCAAGGAATCTGGCTCTCCCTTCAATCTGACATGACCACGTTTAATCGTGTTCACATGGTCATGCCAAATATTCACTCGAGGTCCCTCCAAACCCATGTATGGCCTTATAACCACCCTTGAGAACATATACTTGTAGTAGTCAGATCATCAACATTACTATGAGTGATGAAAGCTCACACCCTCGACAAATCTTCAGAGTCCTTGGGGAGAAAAGAATCATTACATCCTACCATAACATCGAACCCTATCCTAACCTAGAACCATTCTCAACCCACAAAGCCGAGAATTTTCCAACAACTAGTAAAGTCACAATCAAAGCCTTCTAGTGTTTAGACACATTCGCTACAATTTTCCTCGAACACCTAATCCAATCAATAGAAGAGTCAAACTTTATATATGCTATTTTATGTTTCTTCTCCATAGTCCAAATTTGGTCAAAACCCTCCATAAATTTGTTGTAGCTAAAAAGAGCCCAAACATATTGATATTCTTCAACCCCCATTGGCCACTTGCCACCTTAGGCTTGGCAAACACCTATCACTTAATAAGTAGAATTTTATCACACTCTACATTACTAGACCATAAAATTTTAAAATAAGCCCTCATAATCCTCTCTAAAACCCCTTTAAAGATATGTACCAACAAATGCCACAAAACCAAAATTGCTTCCAAAATATACTTTACCAAGGTAAGACAACGTCCAATGGATAACCATCAATTACACCAATGGGTAATCCTCACTTCAATTTTACCAACCAAACACCCCCAATCAACTTTCAAGTACTCATTGGGCTTGAGAAGGAATCCAAGATACTTAAAAAAATCATTGAAATTTAACAACTTGAAAGGAAATAAAGCATGCAAAGCTTTAGTTTTTTTTTTCGTGAGAAAAACAAGTAAAAAAATCATAATTTCATTACTTCAATAAATTACCTTTATGAGATTCTAATGATAAGCATTTCCTATTTCAAATCATGGCTTAATACCACATCAACTCCATTAAATATCATCAAAGATTTTTGTATATTTAGTTCCATGTTGAAGGCCTTATAGTATGACTCCACAATATCATGCATTTTCTAGGCTTCCCTAATAAAACCTTTAAGAAAAAGGAGCACGTCATCAACATATAATAAGTAAGAAAGAAACAAGTTGCCACCAATTTTGACTCCTTTAAAAACCCTATAACGTTTTGCCTTACTAATTGATCTACTCAAGTCTTCAATGACAATAAGGGAAAGAGAGGGGAACCTTGCCTTAGATCCCTTCAAGGCTTGAAAAACCTTGATGCTGACCCATTAATAAGGACAATGAAACAAACAAAATAATTGCAACTGATAGTTCACTCAACCATTGGAAGAGTGAACCCAAACTGCAATATAACCAACCTCAGATAAACCCAATATACATAAGCATAAGCTTTTGATAGATCGAATATAAGCACCATATATGAAGCACTTTTTGACTTCATTGAGTGTATACCTTTCTATGATGATCCCACACTCTATATATTTGACTTCCTTAAAAAAACGATCACAAGAGATGACCCTTAATATAAATTTTTTAATCTAATTGACAGTAGATTTGTTGTGATCGTGTAGACATAGTTACATAGTGATATTGGCCTAAAATCATCAAAGGATGTGGGTCTTTCCTTCTTAGGAATCAATGCTAAAAAGGTTAACTTAAAGATATCAATCATTTTACCACTAGTTCTCACCTCCTTAACGACACTTAACAAATTCGCTTCCAACACATCAATAGAATGCAAGAAAAAAATCCACTAGCCATCCTTCAGGGCCTGATCTTTTGTTCTTCTTGAAAGAAATCATGGTTGTGAAGAGTTCCTCCCTAGTTACTATATGGATGAGCATTTAATTATGAGGCTAGGAAAAGATGAGACAACCTTCAATAGAAATTAAATATCAACATGGCCCAACTCCTTATAGATCGAATGAAAGTGATCAACATCGATACCTGCTATCTTTGCAAAAGAGATTTCCCAACTACCATCTTATTTCGGCATCTCCCATATAGTTTAGCCTATTTCATGTGATTCACACATATGTGTATTATTTTTAATTCTCATCATCATGTTCAATCCAAATTGCTCTAGTTTTTTGAAGCCACTCGACTTCTCTTTGAGCTAGTATTTTTTTTTTTCTATAAATAAATAAAAGGATTCAAAGTCACCTTAATACTACATCTCACCCTATCTTTGAAAACCCCATTGAAATTTTGATTATAATCTCATTTTTTTAAAATTTAAAATTTTATTTATTTATTTATTTTTATGTTGTGGTTCACAAACCCCTAATGGGGCCGCTACGTCCATGGGAAGAAATCACATGGGTCCCACCTGAAGGGGCCACACTCTGTTCACTCTGATTACGAAACTAACCCAATGGGGATATCAAGTGAGTCACTTATATAGAAATGCTTAGCCACCCAGGGATTTGACCCCGAGACCTTCTGCTCACAACTTACATCACTCAACCACATGAGCTATCCTATCGGGCTAATGATTATAATCTCAAGTATTTGATTCTTTGTTTCTTTTAAGTCCTTCTTCATTACCTCTCGCTTAACATGAATCCATGGCATGATTGTAACTTTTAGCTTCTTAAGGGAATTTTCCATTTGAAAGATTTTAGATTCCCTTAAATAAGGGTTGAAACCTTACTATTCCTGATAGACTAATTATTGAAACTCTAAGTCCTTTAGACCTATAGCATTACATTTGAAGGGAGTTGATTTAGGATCCTTCCCACTCATTTTTTATTGGAAAATGGTTAGATCCTCCTCCCACATCCACCCAATACCTCAAATTATGCACCTCAAAGCATAAATATTTAGAAACAAGAAAACAATCAAGCCTCTTCAAAATAGATACCTCATCAAGCATGTTATTAAGCCTAGTAGACACTATATTCCTAGGAGCAATATTTATCAGCATTTCCTCCTCAATCTCATGATTGAAATAATCAATTGTTTCATTTATTTTAGATACATACCCATACATTAGAATGGTTGAAGGTAAAGTTCATTTTACCTCCTATCACAAATTTATTATGATTGACATATTCCAAGGAGAAATATTATCCCAAAAATGACTATATGCACTCACGGGGCCATATGCATTTGTAACTACTTGAGCTTTTTATCCCAATGCCTTTATATGACATTCTATCCATATACTTGAAACAAGTAGAAATGAAGTTAGAAAAGACATTGTACTTCTTCAACCAGTCAAAAGGCCACCAAAGAGCTCATAACCATCCAATGCCAAAAAGACCAATCCTTCAAAATCCTTCCTAATAAACCTATAATTTTACAACCCTTTCCCATAGTCTCTTGAAGCGAAAAAAATCTAGATTCTAAAATTCAACCAAACGAACTAAAGCTAGTGTTTTCAATTACTAGACAAACCCCTCACATTTAAAGAAAGAATGATCATTTCAAAACTTCACTTGGGGTCTACTTTGGCTTAAGAACCTTGTGGATTGATCACTATTTTCCTTATTTTATTTCCTTTAAATCCATATGGTATGCATGTTAGAGAAAATATATATTGGCTACATAAGAAAAGAAGATGTCCCTAGGATAGTCCAACCCTAGGCCAAATTTCCCATCAAATGGCTAAGGATTATTACCACCATCACCTTTCCTAGTCCCGAGGTCATATTTACATAAGGACGATAAATCCAATCACCCTCAAATCCATTCCCTATTGAACTCAAACCTCCCATCCTTAAAGTAAAATCATGTTGGTTCCCCTAATCCCAACCCAGGGAATAAACATCACAATGTGAATTTACTTCTTGAAGGTCTTTAGTCCTTTAACAACTTCACTTAAAGACACACCAAGGCCTTTCTTTCAAACCCTGTATTGATGCTTCTATGGGGGATGACCAACTTGTAAGGTTGCATAGATCTTGGTCAATAAACTTCAAAGGAGTAAAGACTTCTAAATTAGTAACCTTAAGCTTACATGGACTAGAAAAGAGATTGTTTTTCTCATACCCAATCCCTCCCTAACCCGCTAAAACATAGACCCCTATCAAATCCAAACTAGAAAAAAAATCAACAACTTCCATAGGGCGGGGCTTACTAATGTCAGGATGATTTCAATCCAAATATAAAGTGAATTTCTCAGGGGCATTATCTTTCACCTTTTGAGGACTGATCTCAGCAACTTGCACGACCTAAAGTTTTTGAGCCTCAGTAGGAGACATTGTATTCTTTAAGATCGCCACATTCAAGTTGATACTCCCTAAAGCATTTGGGGATGCAATTGGAGTAGAAGCATTTCTTATATCATAAATATAAGTGTAAGAGCTAACATTCACCATAACCCAAGTCTGGATATCCATCTCCTTTTATAGGGAGCTTAAATGTTGTTTCTTTACCCTAACCTTTGTAATAAAGGAAAAAAAGGGCAATCCTTTGATATATTCCCATACAAAGGGCATCTTACACAGTGGAAAGGAATTCTTTTTGTAGTCAAGTAGTTGGGAAAAAGTAATGTTTCTAAATGAAATTTCCATTACCTTTAATAATCGAAACCAATGTTTATCTTGACTAAAAACATGGCCACCTTATGACTCAAAGTGGTTTGAAAGGAAAAGTCAGTATCCACTATTTTGCCTAAAAGATACCCAATACGCTGGAGAGATTACTCTGTCCGCACCTCCCATGGGAGCCCCACAATATGGACTCTTTTGGGGATAAACCCTACAGTTTTTTAACGTGGATGAAAATAGGTTGACCATGGGTTCAATGCTAGGAAGGCGAAACCAAATTGTAAAATCCTTGAAAATTTGATTCTTCATGGTTGTTAAATCAGGTTTAATGTTCACACATCTTACAATATAAACAACATCCTGCTTCTTTATAATTGGTGGATGCTTGACACTTAAGTATGAAGGCAACATCTAAAGACTTCCCCCATAAATTATAAATACTAAAAGGGAGATTATTGAGCATTTAGTGGCTTTGTGTCCAAAGGATAAGGATAATTAAGATAAAAGGTGAAAAAAATAACAAATTTTATTAGTGAAAGGACCTTGTATTGAATCACAAATTGGCACAAAAAATGTTTATAAAGGAGACGAAGAATGCAACGCTTAGTAGTGACTCTCTCAAACCTTCTAAAGAGGTGATATGAATACACAAATTACTAAGACTCGAGGGTTATACCTTTGACAACAAATTTCTTCATCTAATTGGGATTTTGGGAATAAAAAAGAGATGCATATATCACTTTAACTTGAATTGAGAGGGGGACCAATCTAGTTGACTTTAATGAATGATGCAAAGCAATTAATGAAATTAAAATCTACTTCAACTCTTAAATTAAATTGAAAATAAAAAATAAAAAACTGATAACATAACATGTAAGACCGTTTTAAAAAAAAATTAAAAATAAATACCTCTTAAAAATAGTATAAAGTATTAATATCAACCCAAAAACTAAAATTAAAATTATATACAAGATTTGTACCTTCAATTTTAAATGAATAACTTATAAATTATTTATTTTAATAATGCAATTGTTTGAAAAAAGATACTATATTTAAAATAAAATATCTCAATGTCCTATAAAGTTAAAACTATACCAACCTCCAACAACATTTATAATGGCATTGAGCATACGACATGAGCCTTTTGGGCATGTAGGACCCGAAGGACTTGTGTGAGAGCTCTCACACACTATCTAATCTCGAATATAATAATCTCATTGAACATAGACAAATGTTCAAAGAACCTTGAAGTATAGTGGAAGGTCATGCCTATAACAATAAAAATTAAAATGAATTTATAAGGGCAAAATAAATAATAATAAAGTAGCGTACCACATAAGGCTATGTTGCAATATAAGTTTAGTTGTTGTTTTTTTAAACAAATTTGGAGATGAAAAATAAGATACTATGACATTTTCATTTTTTTAACTAAAAAAATCACAACAACCTGGGGTAAGATCTACCTTGAAGGGTGTGGAGAAACTTGATTGTGTATGATAAGAAAGTTTGATCACTATTCTTGTCTTTGTCGAAGGAGATGCCAACCATCTATTTGATTCTTACTACAGCTCTTTTAACCTTTTTATGTTTTATTTAGTCTTATTTTGTATTGTTTTCTTAATATCTGTCTAATTGTGTCTCATTTTTGTATTGTTTTCTTATATCTAATAGAATCTTGTTATATATATTTTTAATGCCTCTTCAATTTTGTATTCATTTTCATCTAGTTAGGACACAATGGAAGAAAACTACTTAGTTGATAAGAAAGGATTTAAAACATAATTGTAAAAATGTTACATGATAGAATAATGAAAGAAGTGTATGAAGAGAAAAACGATATTACATGAACCTGAGAGAGATAGAAAGAGAACTTGAAGCTTAACATCCCTTGGTGAGAAATATTGTTAATAACTCAACTAAAAACCCATGCTCACATATTAAGATTTAAGATGTGAGATAGGGAGGTGGACACAACTAAACAAATTATGGAAAGAAAAAAAGCATCTAGATCAGTGGAAATAAGACAATGATTCTCAGTGCTTTATGAAACTTACACACACATTAGATAGGTATCAAAACTCCACATCACATATCAGGAGGCAATGTTGCAAGGAGAAACAATGGAGCTATAACGATTATTGTTGCAAGAATGATGGGTGACAGAGACAAGATCCATAGATCATTACTAGAATTATATCCATTATTAAGAGAGGGGTGAAAGAGGTTAAGCTCATATGAGTTCAAATTTCTTCCTATTGTGATTTGGATCACACCTTTACTCTTTTTTTTGTATGTTCGAGTGCCCTGTGACTTGTTGGGCGAACCTTTGGTCTAAGAAACCATGAGCTAGGGGCATCTAAGCTGTCAAAATCACCCAGGGATCGCACCCAGCCTGGACCGCACCAACCCTTAGCATGGTTGGATTTAAATGTCGCCTCCTAGGAACAATGGGTTTTGATCTTGGGCCGCCAAGCAAACGAAACCCCTCTCGACCGCTTTCTTTACCGGAATTTGATGAGCACACCTTTACTTTACCTATCCATATGAGTTTAAAATTCTTCCTATTGTGATTTGGATCACACCTTTACTTTACCTTACTTCTTGTTATAATTTATTATTAATTTGTTTTATAATTATGTTACTTTTAATATCTTAAGTTTTATGAAAATATAAACATATTTGCTTGATGGACTAATTAGTAAAATAAACAATTAAATATGATGCTGATAATTACCGTTCACTAAGGCCAACTTTTATTTATCAAACATTTAAGAAAAATTGATAGATAACTAATTGATTTACTTTAACATTTTGTTTCTATATTAATTAAGAAGAAGTCCATAAACTATAAAAAAAAATTCTATATAAATTAAAACTTAAACCAATAAAAATGAATCTACATAAACACAACCTATGTTTTAAAGTATTAAAGGGATTATGAAATCTAACATATGATATATCATTTTTGGGATTATTTGCATAGTAAGTCATTAATATATGACCCATATCCATGACTACTAGTCACAATTGACCATATTCTCATGATTTTGAATAGTGCGCTTAACGCTCATCACATTTGGCGATGCTCACATGGGTAAAGTAGTGAGATTGAAACTAGCAAAATGAATCTCATAGAATTAGTCATCACATCATAGACTTGCACATAGTAACCAAGACTTTCCCCAATACAATGAGTGCTAGGTGGGCTATTCAAAATCACGAGAAATTGGTGAGTTGTGACTAATACTTTTTTCCCTTGTAAATGTATAGGGGTGAACCTAGAGCACTTCCCCTTAGTTTGAGGATGGTACCCATGGTAAACCCTAGATTCTTTGGGGAACAAGGATAGTAAACAACATGGCTTGAAGCCAACAGAACAATATACTCATTATGAGCTCAATATATCACTTACGAGAACAAAACCAGGGTGAAAAGGATAACGCTCCATCCCACAACCACTTGAGTAAGACCCAATTGATGTAGTTACAACTAATACTATGGATATAGTCATAAACTTAAAAACTTACTATGCACATAATTCATATCATAACATCTTTTATTAATATATTACCAAATTAATTGTAAAGAATTTACATCTTCTATTTTAAACATGTCATCTACTCTTCCTATGCTTATTATTAACATCTTTTAATTATTATGTTTTTACTTGTATTACATTTTTTATTTAAAAGCAATAAATAGTAAATCGATTATATTATTAATAATTACAACTTGCGTCATTGGATCCTCTAAAGGCCACTATTCCTTAAAAATATGGTTAGACCATTGTTAATTTTTTTCTTAAGGTAAGGTTATACTTTACTTTACTACATGGCCTCATTATTGATCCCATTTTCAATCCTTATTTCTATGGAGGTAAGGTTATACATGGACATTGCTATTGCCATTTGTGTAATACCTTAGTTGTTAAGCCCCAAACTTATGATCTTTCATGTGACTTATGTTTTTTTGCATTATGGACTTATGATATTTTATGTGACTATGGACTTACATTCCTTTGCATGTTAGTGTGACTAAGGACTTATGATCATTGTTTGATAATGTGACTTTTGACTTTGGCAGTATAATTAATATTAATGTCATTACTGACAACATTTGTATCTTTGAATGTTGTTATTATTGATTAAATAAACAACTGGATCGGTAAAGGCAACTAAAAGAGCATGGGGGACCGTGGATTCCACAAAGTGAAGGGGAATGGGGACATCCCTAGCACCTTAGAACTTGTTGTTGGCTTAATTTTTTCCAATACAGTTCATATTTGTACCTTGGTGGCATTAATAATGTTGGTCACCCAAACCTTGTACAATGGACCCTATTCTTGTTTTTTATGGACTATGGAGTTATTATTTCATCTTGTGCACACCTTAATGGGACCCTTTTATCTAGGGAGCCCTCCTTGGGAAGAGATTCCCTCACATTTATGTGTTTTTTGGTCATTTATGAGCCCTTTCCCTAGTTTTTAGGGGTTGTAAGCTATTTTCTAGCTTCCACTCTTACAAAATGCATTAATGATCCTATTTTTGTGCTTACATGTTATTTATGACAGTATTGGATCCCTTATCCCACCCATTTCTCCCTCATTCATGTTTTGTAACCCCCCTTATGCATTAGTGTGCATGCTTGTGCTCTTCATGGCTCCAATCCTTGGTTTTTGGTAACTCCTCCTCATGGTTCTAATTTGGGAAAGGGAATCTCCTAACCGATCCACCACTCCACTAATTCAAGTTAAGTCTTCATGATGCAACTTAAACCTTACCTCTCTCTAATTTGAGTTTATCCCCTTGAGTTAGAGTTGAACTCCTTGTGCTATAAATTCATATGCCCTCTCCTTGTTGAAGCTAATCTTGAGCTTTGGACCATGTGACTTGTACTATTTAACCATGTTCGGAATGTTGGTAGTATTGGGAGTGTATTGAGACTTAGAGCTAGTCTAGTTGTTTCCCTTTTCTTCCATTCTATCACTTTGCTAGTCTAGGTTCTTTTACAGGAAGCCAGAAAATGGGAATGGCAAGCTAGGTCATATCTCATAGGTAGTGGAGACGAACAAGAAAGTAGTAGTGGGAAGCATTGTGGTTCTCAGAAGAGGTACTTCTGAGAGTTGCTATACTAAGTCTTCCTCTACTCATGGATCCAGTGTCATCTCGGTGGTGACATGCTCAAGTGAGGAAGACTTGATTGTGTCTATGGATAGAAGGAAAGTTGTCCTACTACATGCAGTTGCTCATATCAGAGACATGTATTTCTCTCATGTTTTCACATAACAGGATTTGAACACGAAATCCTACAACAAAATCCGATGACATCTGACGTAACGTACAGATGTGTTGGAATGCAATGATGAAAAGTACTGTACCTTTTGAATTATTTTAGCGTCATTGAATTTTCAACGTCATTAGCATAGGTTTTTTTACGGAGGTAAATTCATCAGTTATGCGACGGTGACATGTCGAATTTGTGACGGGTGCTGTCGTCAGATATCTGACACTATGGCATCGAAAATGCGATGAGGCGAGTGGATGTTTATTATATCGTTCATATTATTAGCTAGTGGATGTTTATTATTAGCTTTGGGATGTTTATTAGCTAGTGGATGTTCATTATATCATTCATATTCTAATTGCATCAATTAAGAGAATATACTTTGTTTAGGAGATTTACACCTATCTTTCGTTTTAATGATTATTGTCATCAAGCAGTTGATCGAGAATGGGATGCAATTCATTTATACATTGCATACAATCTTGATTGGATGAAGGTATGGATTGAACTGTAGAAATAATAGATCAATTCTATGTGCAATGATGCTAAGAAGAAGCACAGGAAATAGATCTTGCTACTAAGAATTCTCACAAGCATAGACAGGAAAAATGGAGAGAAGAAAAGATATTGAATCACATGAATGAAGAGATGAATATTGGTGTGTATCCTTCCATTGAATAATTATGAATAATAGTGTACATAAATAGTACATCCTTCATAGGAAAATTGAATTGTATGGAAACAACTCATAACGCTCAAAAAGGTTGACTTACCAAAATATAGCTAACCCCCATAGGTGGCTAAAGCACTTACCAAATCTATCAAGGACCTCACGAGTTGGAAAAATCATGAGTGAGTTGTCAAGGAGATGGAAATAACATGCTAATCCTAGAAAATGGAGAAAAACTAATGGAGGATGGGTTGGAAACAAAAGCTCCCAGTTTCCTAGTTGACTAGCTTTTATCTTATCCATAGAAAAGCAGGAAAAGTAGAATAAAGTAGAATCTGCTGTAAAGTCCTATATACTAATTCTGGATGGTCAAAAGGTGGTCAATATCAACCTAGAATTGGAAATAAATCATTCCTAGGATATAGATGGCATGTATTGACTTTAAGGTGCAAGTGGATGCCAACTAATCAAGCTAGTGGGTGAATAATTAATCAAATAATGATTAATTATTTTATCCTAAGCTATGAGTGGGTTTAATATATTCCTACACCCCCCTATAAGTCTGACTTTATGATGGTATGACAAAAAATATGGATGCATATAGGGCCTAGCAACAAGGCTATGGTCACCCTTTAACAATTATTATGTCTATAAAAGTGAGGAAAGAGGCAAAACCACATGGGGAAAATCCTCCCTCAAGATAGGACAAGGCACAAAATTTGAAATATGTCTTCAACATATCTTCATCTTCACTTTAATGAGCTGACTGAACTGCTTCTGGATGAAGGACTTGCTGAAGAAATCATGAACTCCATGATCATGTGTTAGAGTGTAGAACCTGCAAGAAGGAAGAGGAGAGACTCCTTGTATCTCATCAACTGATGAAGTAGGAGCATTATCTGAATTCTTCTTTCCGCTGTCAAACTCTGATCTGCAAACATAATCTGAAATGGAAAAGAGATCTGTGCATACTCCTTTCCAAAGAGTACAAAAATTAAGATAATTTATTTCACACCCAATTCCCTGAATAGCTGCAAAATTGTGATGTGAATCACATGTCAATCTTCCAATGTGATGTAGCACCTGTATAGATCTGATATGAGGCTGATAAAACTCTGATATATCAGAAATATTAACATATGGAACAGCAAGGACAAAGGGTTCAATGTCTCCATGAGGATATAGGGCTAGACTAGGAAAATTATGAGCAACTGGGGAAAACTGATAGGTGTAAAAATCTGAATGATGGATGGGCTTAAGATCTGAACCATAAGTGTTTAGAACAGATCCAAAAATGTTTAATATCAATCCAAATATGACTAAGGACATGGATAACCAGCCAATGAAAGATAGGAAAGACTTCAAATCATGTAAGATAACTATCACTGCATATGAGACCAATGAGGAATCAACTAGTGAGCTTGGGATTTGTATAGTCTTTGGATTATTCAGAGGTATGGTAGATGGTATGGATGGTGGTATTATATGTGTATCAACCTGCAAATATGCTTCTAAATCATAATCTAAAGGATCACATATAAGCATATTAATAGACTCATGGGAATACACTGGTAATGAATCCTCTGTATGAAAGGAGGAAAGAATGAGATGTTCACAATATTCAAGAAGGCTCTGAGTATTGATGCCAAGAAAAAAGGAGGATATTCTAAAGCACATGAGATCAAGTAAGGTAAGTGGTATGACACAAATAAGGCTTGATGTGGCTAAGCAAACATCCTGTAAGTCATTGGGTTGCACACCATCAATGAGAGAGGTATGCAAGAGGTGTAAAGAATCTGGCACATAGATCTCAGAATCTAAGATAGGAGATTGAGAGAACATTGAATGGGTTATAGGATCATAATCAATATCAGCATCAACTCCATATGTTACTTATTTTTCATCAATAGTATCACAAGAAGAAAAATCACCTTCAAGAGACACAGAAAAAGATGGCTCTTCAATATTTGCTTCTTCATTGAAGGAGGAAGGATTCGAATCAATGAGGGTAGTAGCAACATGAACTATATGAGAAACTTCTTCATCATGGTCAACTTCATCAGAGAATGTAGAGGCCAAGAAATCTTGAGAAAGAGAATAAGAGGAGATGCTAGGTTCGCTCCATGCTTCATCTTCAATTTCCTGCAAACCAAAAGCTTTGTCCAAAATTTTCCAAAGCTCAAATGGAAATTCAGTAGAATCTATGAGATGATATATATTTGGAGAAATTCCCAAACACATAATTCCATAAGCTCTATCACAATTATTTAGCCAATCAATCTTCTCTTCATAAGACTCAGGTTCACTCAATGCACCAATGGAGACATCAAAGAGACATTGCCTCTTCAAGTATGCACTCATCTTTGGATTCCAATCAGCATAGTTGAAAGGAGATAGTAGAGGAACTTTTGAATCCATATTTAAGTTGTTGATATGCTCTAAGAGATACTCTCTGCAACCTGCAAAACAAACTAGGAGAAAATCTTGTAAGCTAGACAAGCTCTTCTTCAGAGAGGGATAAGAGACTGGATGTGTTCCTCAACTTTGTAGAACTTGATCAACCTTGTATCTCTGATACCATGTAGAAATAATAGATCAATGCTATGTGCAATGATGCTAAGAAGAATCACAGGAAATATATCTTGCCACTAAGAATTCTCACAAGTATAGACAGGAAAAATAGAGAGAAGAAAAGAGACTGAATCACATGAATGGAGAGATAAATATTGGTGTGTATCCTTCCATTGAATAATTATGAATAATAGTGTACATAAATAGTACATCCCTCATAGGAAAATTGAATTGTATGGAAACAACTCATAAAGCTCAAAAAGGTTGACTTACCAAAATATAGCAAACCCCCATAGGTGGCTAAAGCACTTACCAAATCTATCAAGGACCTCACGAGTTGGAAAAAGCATGAGTGAGTTGTCAAGGATATGGAAATAACATGCTAATCCTAATAAATGGAGAAAAACTAATGGAGGATGGGTTGGAAACAAAAGCTCCCAGTTTCCTAGTTGACTAGCTTTTATCTTATCCATAGAAAAGCAGGAAAAGCAGAAAAAGCAGAATAAAGCATAATCTACTGT
>LPNX010964512.1:451469-488969 GCA_001517045.1 Pseudotsuga menziesii | reverse complement strand
AATTTATTCAATTTAATTTAGATCTAATATATATTTGGTTTTACAAATTTTATTTTAAATATTTTTTTGGTATTAACATATGCCATGCCATAATGACAAACATGATACATCTAACTCACTTTAATTATTAAAAAATTCAATATAATAAATTTTATATTTTTATATTTCACACTTTAATATATAAAATTTATACTTTAAAATTTCATATAATAATATAAGATATTATAAAATGAGGATTGTATTTTTCACAAAATGTTAATTCCTAAATTTTCCTCATGCATTTAGTTTTGAAAAAAATCTATATAATATTAATTATTTATTTTAAAAATAAAAAAGTTATAGTATTAATTATATATTTAACAAATAAAAAGTTAAAAAGTTATACATTTTGATATATTTATTCAAACCATTCTATCAATAAACCTTAGTTAAATTTTAAATATTTAATCAATGTTGAAATTTATTAAGCTACCTTAGTTAAATTTTAAATATTTAATCAATGTTGAGATTTATTCAACTCTTGTTTAGTTGTTGGGATGTGGTACTAACATAAAGTTTTATGTTGAAACCCTAACAAATGTATTGTCCTTTTCCTTTTGTGTAAGAAGAAATATGTTTGATCTCTTAAACTTGATCTCATCATAAAACTTAACTTACAAATAAACTAAATTAATTTAAATAAAAATTATTATCACAATATAATTTTTTTAGTTATTTATAAAATTAAAATTATATTATAGTTAAAATTCTTTTGTGTGATAAGAAAAATGTTTGATCTCCTCAACTTGATATCATCCTACAAATTAATTTAAATAAATATTAATACCATAATTTATCTTTTATTTATTTATAAAATCAAAATTACATTATAATTAAAATAAAATAAATATATATTAAAATGAAAGTATTAAATTTGATGATGAAAGGAACTTTATTAATAATACATAATAAACTTAAAAACTAAGATAATTTGTGATTTCATTTCATCATATATCATTCATAATTCACATATCACAACAATTTTTTTAAGCTAGATCCAAAATTATATTAACATTAAACAAAAAGGTACATAGTCTTATGTGGTTGGTCTGCCACTAAGGTAACCAGAATAGCCACAGAACCACAATTAATCAACTACTATTTTGAAGGACACAAAACACACAAAATAAGAGAAAATGACAATTTTTCTGAAATGAAAAAAATAACTATCATGACGCCTAAAAGAACTAGGCATGTACTTGACTATTTTAGTTAGTCTATCAAACTGACTACCTAGATTGTCCAGAACATCATAAAGTCTTTCACATAAAATGTTTTACCATAATCATCAGGTACCATCATCATCATAATCATAATGATCACACTTATCATTATCATCATCTTCATCATCATTGTCATCATCGTCTTCATTGTCTTCATCACCAACATGACCATCATCACCATCATCATCATCTTCATCATCATCATCTTCATCATCATCATCTTCATCATCATCGTGCTCATCATCATCCTCCTCCTCCTCCTCATCATAATCCTCATCATCGTCGTCATCATCATCTTCATCATCATCATCACCATCATCATCATCATCATCATTTCATCCTCATCATCATCACAATCATCATCGTCATCATCATCATCATCATCATCGTCGTCGTCGTCGTCGTCGTCGTCATCATTAGTTTAGTTTGCTTTGGACAACATATGACAATTTTATTTGATGTTAAGACAATTTTAATGTAAATAGTAATTATAAAAGACACGTGTTATAGTTACGTGTAGTAGTTATGTGTTATAATAGGAGACAATAGTTATGTGTTATATATATGTGTGTGTTACAACATATATATATATAGTTATATATAACACCTATAACTATTTATATATGTTATAACACACACACACACACACACACACACATATATAACACATACAATGCATATCGACGAAATTATATATATGGGCGCCAGGCGGGAATGCAACGAAACTTTGCAACAAAGTTTTTTAGCTTACCCTGGTGCGAATTATTGACGGTGAACACTGATTTCTTAGCTTACTTGGTGCGAATTCTTAGCTTACCCTGGTGCGAATTCTGTTGACGGTGAACACAAATTTCTCGCTGCCTGCAAATTGTGTTGATAGTGGACAGTGGACATTGGACTAGTGCGATTTGTGTTGACAATGGATGCGGATTTGTTGTCTGCATTGGAATTTGAGTTCGTTTCCTACAATGTCTTCAGTATGTATATTTGATTATGTTATTTGTTTGGATTGGATGAATGTATTTTCCAGCTCGGAAGTAATGGTGTTGGGGAGGGCCAATTCCTCTCGCTAGTGCTTGGGATGGGCTGAGCGAAAATAATAGCTTGGTTGAGCCGAATAGCTTTGTCATTCAACCTAATGATTTAGGTCATCATACTGACAGTAACGTTTTAGGGCATCATACTGACAGTAACGTTTTAACGTTTTAGGGAATCATACTGACAGTAACGTTTTAGGGCATCAATGATTTAGGTCATTTTTTTGGTTGTTTAAGCCAATTTGCGTCCCTTTTTGACCTTCATATAGCAATATAATGTATAATGAAGGGACAAAGCATTGTGTAGGCACTTTAAAACAACATAGTGCACTTTCTTATTTGCTTGAGCATTGGTCTTGGCAATTGTTGGCAATGAAAAATAGACATTGAAATCTGAATAGAGTAGTAAACCAAAACTGAAAAAAAGAAAAAATATATAATTTCCGTAGAAGATTTGTGTTGATAAAATGTGTGGGCTATATGTCCCTCATTATATCATCCCGCCTCCTAGCGTGATTGTAGATATGTAAAGGCCACGACCTATTTGGACGTTATATATTAGTTGGATAGTAGGTATTACATATTAGGTCATGTATTGGATCTGTACTACTGTTGCATCCTGGTGAATGAAGGAATGTTATGCAAAGATGTATTGGATTGAGCTAGAAGTTAATGGGATGAGGACCTCCCTTTCAATTTTCGGTTTCCTTTATGTTGTATGGTGATGATGTCTTTTAATTCTGTTCTTTATCTTATATGTGAAATGATAGTCTTTTGATAGAATAGATGTTATGTACTTATATTTAGATGAATGATGATCTAGACGGTGGTGTTAAATAATTGATCTGGTAGAAGGATGTTGAGATTTGATGTTAAGAGGCATGTAGTTGTAATTACTGTTTAGTGTAGTTATCGATATGGGAAATGGTTGAATGAGTCATACTGTTTTAGCCCCGCAAAAACCTTGGTGTCTCGGCACAATGCTTCAAGGGAGACCTTCCCCTCTATGGGGATTGAAAATGTAAGCGCCTAGTAGTCCTCTAAGCTAAGTTAGTATGAATACTAGTTTCATAAACTTCAAAGTGTGATATGAGCATTAAAACGCTCACTATATAAGGTGTTCACTTAGACAGTAACTTTCCAAGGTCATCAGATATCTACTAAGCTAGGTGAACCTCAACCATAAATCAGTGGTAAAACATGCCCATGTCCAGTTTTGAGGGGCATGCCCAACCCCATTTTAGTTCTTTCTAGCAGCTTGTGGGGCATGCCCATGCATAAATGAAGCAATAAACTATATAAAGCAATAACGTTGGGTGGATCTGGGCATGTTTCAACCATGTTTTGTCCCTTAAAGAACATTCTGAGCAGTTACATGTACATAAAAAGGGATTAAAAAGCCTTGTTTCCAGATTTAGGCATGTTTTGAGCATGGTGTGATATTTTCATTTCATTTAGTATCCTCATTTTAGTATCCAGCTTAAGTTG
This sequence comes from Pseudotsuga menziesii, assembly GCA_001517045.1. Taxonomy (NCBI): domain Eukaryota; kingdom Viridiplantae; phylum Streptophyta; class Pinopsida; order Pinales; family Pinaceae; genus Pseudotsuga; species Pseudotsuga menziesii. The sequence goes on along the minus strand of LPNX010964512.1, from coordinate 485,182 downwards.
GATACACCTTCAGTCTAGAGGGTTTACAAAGACAACTAGATGCCTACAATATTTTCTTCTATTGAATAAAATATGATATCCAAACATATGCTACTGCCAATTGGTGAAGCGAGTTAATCGATGCTATGTGCAGTAAATTGGATAACCTAGATATACCCATTATCATTACTGCCCGGTGCCCATATATATAATTACATATGGATGGATGTCCAATGTATTTGGTTAAACATAGTGAAAACTATGCAAGCTCAAATTTTAACAACCCAAAGTATATGTGTTATATAGTTAAGATGCTCGATGTGTTTTGATCCAAGTTGGGTTCATCCTTAGGACCTCCAATTGTTAGAAAAAGAGCATTGTAAAAAACTTTAATGGGCCTTATGTATTATTATCACATTTTCCAATATTATACCCAAGAGCATTGCTAAAAAGTAAGGTTCTTTGGAAATTTATGAAGACCATGATCCTAAATTTTAAGGATGCTTAGCATAAGTTTTTCCTTGATGGGAAGAAGGATAATACTATAGAAATCAACACCACCTGCAATATTTCAAGGGAGACTCACCTTTCATAAAACTAGGATCAATTGTCCTCATAAAGTAAGGAAAATGGTAAAAAACATGTTTGATAACAAGACCGAAAGTAAGGTTATGTAGATTGAGAAAAAATTAATCTCTCTAGATCCTGTATCTTTTCTAAGGATAGAGGACTTCTTAGTTCATGTCAAGGATGACCACAAATGACCACATAATGGGTCATTTTCCCTTCTTGCGAAATCATACTAAAATGTGTGCTCCCCCTGACATGTAGACTTCTTGATTTGCTAAAACACTCCCCCTATCATACTGCTGAGATTTGTTTGGAGGTCTGTTTATGAAGACTTTGACTGTACCAAGCTTGGTTGCTTTTGAATGATGTTTGCTACAGAGCCAAGTCAAATAAAAAGTCTTATTGAAGACTTGAACAGGTCTCTCCAAAATAGACAAATACTTTGTTGCAAGTGTTGTCCCTAACTCTGCCAGCATTAATCATGTGAAGAGTAGTATTTTTAAATATCTTTGGATGAGTATGTATGCATAAATTTGGGCATTATAACTCATGATGCGGGAATTTATTCAATGCTCTTCCTCAAACATAGATAGTGTAACTCCATACCAAAACTTCTTCCATTATTACTTCAGTCATACCTTGAATGCACCAGCTTTATCAGTCCGAACTTCATCACTAGTTGGGGAAGTTTTTTTTCAAACTTGTCTTAAAATTGTTAATCACCATTTTGGTCCCTAAACTCCACCTCATTTATTGGATAAAGGCTTTGACAACAACAATTTTGAGATCACACGCTGTTTGCAAATCATAATCTTACTTGGCTATTGGAGTAGGCTTACCTACCTGATTGTGTATATGTTGCCATAAGGAATTTGAAAAACCACAACATGATCTCTTCAACCTACACCTTTTTTCTGTCCACAAAACATCCTTTTATCTACAGACTCCTCATCATATACCTCAACTGCTGGCATCTTTTCCATCTGCATTCAACTATTTCTCTTTCTGCGGGCATGTTCATAGTGTTGCGGGCACTGGGCATTTTGACATTAAGACCGTGGTTAAGGACAGTGTCATTCTAGGGATCTTAACTACTAATGATGAAAATTAGAATGATTGGGTACGCAACAAGTTTTTCTTATATTTGAATATAATGAATCCAACTATATGATTTCAGTAAAAAAAGTCTTGATGCTAGTAGTATTCTACAAATTTTAAAACCACTCAATTGGATGATGGATTATGTGCTTCAATTTTGTGACTTTTACTTTGAAAGTGGACAAGAAGAAAATCTTACAGGACTTGCATTGACCAAATTTTGTATATTCAGTCGATTTAACTAACATCAAGACTCATTTTACTAAAATCATATAGTTGGATTCATTATATTCAAATAGAAGAATTCTTCATTATTCCTCCTTATAATTCAACTATATGTATTCAGTATTACTCCTTTTACTGAATTCATATAGTTGGATTCTAACATTGGATAATGGGTCAAGAGATCAGAGGCCAAGTACGTGTGCATTATGCGAGGGTGACAATGAGACTATTTACCATATTTTTGTCACTTGCCCCTTCTTAAGCTTAGTGCTTGCAATGCTAGTGCTTGCAGTACTTCAAAGCCTCTAAATTGCAACCATAGTCCAAAAAACATTCCGCAACAACAAATAATTACATATCATCAAAATCATAACCTATATTGGGATCCTCATCATTGATAGCAACCTCTACCTCATCCATTGGCCTCTTCATTGATCCTCCAAGGATATATTAGTACTAGTACTTGGTAATATTTGTGGGTCCAAGTCCATCCACCATGTTGTTTTGTAATGCAACACCATCCAATCTTGATGAAACTGGCTAATTTAAGCTGTAAAACTAGGCATAAAGTTTAACATTCCTAATCAGTAATCACTGGTTTTGACTTGAATGAAAGGTAGATTTGTATTAATATCATGACAAGTTACTCCTACAACGAAAATCAACAACAAAGGGATACATAGATGGAATGGTTCTCTTTATTAAATTCCAATCCCATACCCTCATACATGATAGAATTTAGTCTTAAAATATTACAAACCCAACAATCCTAGAATGTTGAAACCCCAAAAACTGTTAATTATGTTGAATTCTTAATGAGATGATGCTCTTAAACATCCCGGATTTATGAATGGTCATCTTCAAATTTTAAGTAAAAGGAAATATAAAGAAGAATATCAGCTTTTACCTTGAGAATTTAATATTGTTCGTTACTACAACAGCAATAATGGCCCAAAAAATAATGTCATAAATAATGACCCAAAAAATTCAATTTTCAAGCTTATATTGGCCTCTTTTTCAAAGCCAATGTGAAGTTTGGTGAATTTTCAGTTAATAAAAAAGAGAGTAGCTAAACTCTAAATAAAGAGTAGCTCTCACAATTGTTTGGGAATGGTTGGATTGATAGGAGATTCCCCTAATCCTAGTTGATAATCTGTTGGGATGAGGAAGTCAAGGGGAAATATTACGTGAGGTTTCCATCCTTAGTCACTTCAATATTCATATACTCTGTCATTTCATCCTTATTCTTTCAGATCTGATTTATAAGACAATTTTATGATCAGTTTTGCATGCTGGTTTATAACAGAAAACTAAGAGAAATTTGATCCTAGGTCTGCCTTATGGGAAACAAGACCATCCCGCAGTAAGCACAAAATCTATCTTTATGCTTGCTCTGAGGGGAAACCAGGTTGTAAAATAGTGTTTGAGTGTTTTCAGTGACTATGTTGAGCATATGACTATGCATGTACCACTTTTACAACATAATAAAATAAGTCTCAGTTCATACCCACAAACATATGTATTCTACCTATTGCTATAGAACACACCCTTTGTTGTTTGTCAAGATGTAGCCTGACTTGAGACCTATATTTAAATCATAAATTACATGACAAGAATAGGTTTCAAGCTTTCCTGCAAAGCTGGATTAGAAATGGTTTGTATCCCATCCCTAACAATCTCTAGATCTGCTGAGAAAAACTCTTCCAGGAGGTGCAATGGTTAACCCTTGCCCATAAAGCAATCGATAAAGTTAACTACCTTCAATAATTGGTCTCCAATCAGGTTTAATGACACACATTTCAGATTGCAGACAGTCTTTTATTTGCAGATATTTTTGTACTATAATACACTGTAAACTGATACCATCAAGTTTCCTAGAGCATTATGAATTTATGATGCCTCAAAATTTCAACAGGAATGACTGTAGCTATCATTTCTAGTAAACCAAGGCTGCAAATCCTTTTTTGTCTCAATAACAATTTCTTTCAAAAATCATCATTTGTAATCTTTTTCCTTATTTTCAATTATTTATCTTTATTTGTCATAGAGAACGTCATATTAAATTCTTTACTGCAAAGAAAGGCCACATCTCTGCTTTGTTTGTCAGCAGAACATCAACTCCAGGATCAGCTGATATGAGAGGAACGTGCAACTTATTTATGTTAGTAGAAATCACCTTCAGGGCTAAATGATACAAGAGGAGCATGCAAATATTTTCGCTATGCTTACCACTAACCTCTTCTAACAACAATCCAATCATCCAAGCATGCACATCCTCTTCACTATTCTACTAGTCAGAAACTTCTGAAAAATCTCAGAAACAACATGCATTTTAATCCCAAAATGGATGAGCAATTTGGGGGATAACACTAACTATGACCGGGAATTTTTCTACAAAATCATGCAATCCTAGCAAGAAAAACAATCTAGCATTAAAATTTTAAATAAGCAATTTGGAATCTTGACTATTAAGGAACTCCAACTAGAACCATACCAGAAAGAACAATACCCATAATATTATATTTATGTTGCACAGACACCATAGAAATGGAAATCACCATGTGTGGATAGTTCAAACCTAGGAAGTTGCTGAAGAATTCAGACCAACCCAATTCTCTGGATTCTATGCACTTGATAGTTCCTCATAGATTTCCACACATACATTGGCGAAGTTACAAGGAGACAATTGCTTTGGGAATAAATGTTTTCATTTTGGAATAATCTATCTTGCAGCTTTATAAGCATCAATCTTGGTAGAATTTGGGTTTCTTGAATCATAACTAGATTTAGATTCCATGCAATCACCATTTGCACTTGTTAAAGTGAAGAACCCTGGAGTTAAGTTTGATACTCCCTTTGACACATCTGTTATGTTACTATTTTGATTCAGATTTTTTATTCCTACAGTTATACTTGATTTCGATTGAAAATATAGATGCCTTGATCTTAACAGCCTCAACATCATTATGATTTATAAGCCATAATGCATTATGCAACATTGAATCACTTTAGTTGATCCTCCGAAAAAACTGAGCTAGGGTGGGGTGTTCCCAATAGTTCCTTTTCATGGGCTAAAATACAACTCTCTGCAAGGCGGTTTCATAGAAGAGACTGCATTTAGTATAGGTGAGATTGCATGTAGTAAAGGTACACACTTGTTGAAAGGATTTAGCTGCTGCATTTGGATTTTGAAAAACCAAATGCAACACACCACGGTTATACAAGATAGATTGAGATTTGTCATGAGAAAATTTTACCAACTTATGTGGTGGCTCTGCAGAAAGGTGGCATAAAGTGACACACTATTCTAACGAGCCTTCTTGAAATATAAAGCTGTCAACTTGTCTTTTCTCAATTTGTGATATATACAACCGAGATTGCTCCAGAGTCTAGATGGGATCATTTGCTTTGGTTTTCTAGTATCTTAGCACACATTATCAACAGTTTAATAGCTTTGTGATAATTGCCGTGAGAATATTCTAATTGCGTCTTCAAAGGGATTGTTGAAGAACCCCTATTATCAGCATGTTCACCGCCCTTTTCACTTCACACTTTGTCACATTTAGATTACTTGTTAAGGGGAAATTTAGTACCTTGAAAAGGTGCAATATAAGCTCCAGGTAAGTTGTAGGCAGTGATTTTTTAACTAATTTTTTTTCAAGTCATCTGAGATTGATAAACGAGCATAAGGCCTTCCATTATTTTTAGTTTCACTTCCTAAGATAGAGAAGAAAGTCTCATAGTGAAGGGACACGTCTAATAATCATGTAAGACTAATATCATCACTGGTTGTAGCACTAGGTGCACTGGTGAAAATAGTAGTCATTGCACCGTTATGATCATAAATTGCTTCCAAATTTGCTTGTGTTGCTTCATTTGCCTTTAGTAATTGATTTGTTGATGGATACTATGAATTAATCCCACGGTACCATGGGAACATATAGTAAAATCCAAAATCTTTCTTCATGTATTGCACCACATTCATAGCTTGTGTTGCTTCATGGGAAGCTACAAGAATATACAATATAAGTTCTCGTCGGCTCCATGTTTTGGTACTAGGGATCCTATACTGACATTCCACTTGCATAGTGTTGAAGAGGATATAAGATAATTGCAATATTAAGTGTGGAAATGTGTGTATCATGATTACTCATGAAAGCAACACCATCAGAATTAGAGTTACAAATTCTCACCTACCCCATGTGTCTTTTGCCATTTTTCCTGCCTATGTACTTCCCTTTCAATATCATGTTTCTTTGCAAAAGTCTCATAATGCATTTGATTATATGTATCTTTTTGCATTTTCAACATTTCCTCTTACTCATCAGTTGCTTCTTGGATTTTATAATTTTTTGTAAAGTACTGTACTTTCTCAGCAGAATCCTTTAAGCTTTCATCAATACATGATTTGGATCTATGAATGACAGTAGTTTGTTGTGATGAGTAGGAAGTTTTTCTAAGTTATATGTAAGCCTACAGGTGTAGAGTAAGGAGGGAGGAGTGGCCAAGAAAATGCATAATCGGACCAATGTAGAATGGAGAACTGACCTAGAAGTTGTGTGATCAGGTCGGTGTAGTGTTAGAAGCTCTCAGAATATGAACTCATCTAAAGAGGTTGGAGAAAGTAATGCATTTCGTCGGATATTCGACATATATGCTATACTACCGACATCATAAATTAATTTATATGACTTTAGCCATGTCTACAGGGAGCACAATATGAGTGCAGACCATTTATCCAACGAAGCATTGAATATGAAGGCTGGCCTCCTCTCCTTCTCGTAACTTTTAGAAGGAGAAATCATTGCGGAAGGCATGATACAACTAATTTAAGAGCCTTTTGATTTGTGCGGAATAGTATTTTTTGGTTCTTTCTACTATCGGATACATCAGCATCTTTCTTGTTTTAGCTAGGGATATAGAGTTTGTTTTCATCCCCTCAAGGATGTGTTTTCTCCACCCTCGATGCCTCCTTGGATAAGCTATTTGGGTTCCTTATGTTCTCCATGTGGTATTTCTACTTCAGTTATCTTGGGATTGTGGTTTTCGTCCCTTCCGACGAAGTTTTTTTTGATACTTATGATCTCAACTCGTTAATGGACTATGTAAAAGCTACCTTTTATTCACTACTGAATATCAAGCTGTAACCCCTCTTTTTCTTCTGAAAAAACGATACAAAATATTTGCAAATGCTTTTATCACATATATTGAGATCCGTAAACCGGGTCTTTTATATTTTTGGGTGAGGAAACAAACTAAATTAAAATAGGCACACCAATCGATATTGTAAAAAACATAGTTTGTATTTTGAGATTTATTGGTTGAAGCATTTGATATGGAACAACTTGATATCTATATCTTCTTAAAGGACTATGTGTTGAATTGTTATACTAGGGATTTATTGATATTATTTAGGATAATGATATCAACATTATGTCATGCTTATAAGTCTTTCCAAGTTTTTTGCTATGTTTTTGCCATTTTTTTTTTGGGGGCCATGGTGTAGGTAGAACCAAACATGTATTGGTCAAACCCGTCTTCCTCCAGCGAGGGGAGTTTGGGAAGGCTAGAGGAAAGTGAGACATCCAGTAGGTCTATGAGGGATAGATCAACTAGATTCCATAAGATCAGAACAAAATTCAATAAACGCATGTAATTTTTTCTCAAAGGAGGGGGGTCATGTTCCTATGATGGTGAGATAGTGGGAGACACAGAGGTGCCCTTAAGGTACAAACACCTAGTGAAAAAATGGGTGCCTAGGGATATTCCTTAAGTAAACACTGATTTTTGTGTGATTGGGAGGATATATAGAATTGCACCGTCGTCATTACATGGATTGGGGTTGTTTTGCATGGATGGCATAAAGGTTGAATACAACAGATGTATAGAATTGATGGAGTATGTTGGACCCTCTTACAACTATAGTGATTGAATGCGCCTGGTCCGATATACACGAAGTATTTTTAGATATGGGTTGTCAGCAAATTATATACAACTGAAAGACAAAGCTCAAAATAAAGGAGCAACGTTGTACATGGATGAAAGGAAAAAAACAACTGGTAATATTGCGGGGTTTATAAACAGTACACAACTGGGGTCTACACTTAAGCAACCCAACTGCATATTCGAGTCGTGTGAAAGAAACCATGTCTTTGTATGTGCCATTAAATCAATAGCTGTTGGCGAAGAACTACTTATTAATTACAATTTGAATCATGTAGATACAAACACGGTTAGTATGGTTGTGGTACATCCAACAATTTACCCAACCTTTTATTAATTATTTTAACATCTATAGGATTTTTCGTTAGCATATAATTATAATTTTATAATAAATTTCCTATGTTGACTTTGCAGGGAGGTGATGGGGGGCTCATCACCCCAGCAGAAGGTGAGAGGAGTACATGACCCACGAGTAAACAGGTATACATCAAAATGTTATGTTTTAAAATTATTTTAGTGAATATTTTGGTTTCGTTAGGTAATTTTTAGTATGTTTTTGATATAGGGTTCTCTCAGGGGCACCTCCCTCTTCGTAGATGTTAGTAGACTTGAACAAAGATGACATGTATACATCGATATTGCCAATGTAATAAATCTAGGATGGACAAACATATCTGTTGTTATGTATTTTCATTAGTATATTCGGTTCGTTTATATAATCTTATCTATTTTCCATGCAGAGTGTTGATCAGGGAAGAAAATCGACTATTGATTAGCCGACTGCAGCATCGGGGCAACAGGTAAACATGAATGTAATTCTCCATTTGAAATACTTTAAAATCATACACATGTATACTGTGTCGTATAATGTTTATTTTGTTATGTATTTTTTCATTTTTATGTTTGCGTTCATGATGATAATGTTGTCTACTTTTTTTGCAGCTTGCTGACTAGGGAAAGTCCCCAACCGTTGATCAAACGACTGGAGCCTCAAGGCAATCTGTAAACCAAAATGTAATTCCACATTCTAAATACTTCAAAATTGTACACATATAAAACATGTAGCATAATGTTTATTTTTGTTATGGTTTTGTTAGCTTTTACATATTGCGTTCATTGTGATAATGTTCTCTACTTTTTTTGCAGGTGGCTGATCGGGGTGAGTCCCCAGCTGTTGATTAGACCACACCCTCATTTAGGCATCAAGTAAACCTAGATGTAATCCTATGAATCTACCATGATAGACAATTTTTGTTAATATAATTTTTTGCACACACTATTGCTTCAAAAACAAAGCAAGCAATGTTTTATATATTTCTATTGCAGACATGGGATTCGATTTATGAAACACCATCTCAACATCAGTTGATCAAAGATAATGAAATTAGAGGGTTTGTAGACACGTTGAGGATGCTACAGAAGACCAAGGACATACAAAATGAGGAACTACTTTTTCTGACATTGACAGTTCCACAAGCACAAGAGGCCTAATTAAAGATTCAATTGTTGTTACAGAGAATTTGACAATTGCAAGTAAGTTCTCGAATAATAATGTAAATTCATTTAGAAATTTATAATATTTAATTTTATATGCTATTGAACTTATAATACAATGGTTTGAATTTACAGCAAGTTATGCAGCTTTACAGTGGTGGTCAAGGCATTGTTGGTCCTAGTGACCAAACCACTCCACGTACACCACATACTACTCCCTTATTGTCCACTGAATAGTTGGCAACATGCTCTGCGACACCCCTAAGGCCAGCAGAGGGTGTAGCCGATGCTGACCGACCCACAACATATGCTGCAAAAGACGAGGTGGATGCGGGGTTGGATAGAGAGGTGGATGCATTTCCTGGATCATCTCGTGTCACTAGCACTGGTTCAGTAGTGACGACATTTTGGTGAACGAAGAATTGGTTCCAATAAAGATAGAGAAGATTCAAGGTGATTAAAGATTGTTCAGTTTAGTGTCTATAATTTGTGTCTAATATACCGATAATATTTTTTAATGTTGACTAATTATGTCATTAATATTTCGTAGGAAATTATATTTTTTATAAACATCTGAATGATTTGTCCTTGGAGATATTCGGGCCCACCATCCGCACAAGGTGGGATAAGCAGGAAAAAGCTTTAAAGGATGAGTTGACTAACCGCTTGGTTGGTCTGTTAGGAAAAGATACGTTCGATACATCGAAGGTCCTACAGAAGGCTGGATAACATCTGAATATTGTCCGAGACCAGTATAGGGTTCACCTACAAAAGAACCCTAGGTATGAGCACTTTCCAATGATTCCACCCATGGAGTGGAAAGCCTTGGTGGAAGATGGAAAAGAGAAGGGTCTGAGAAAAGCAGGAAAGATACCACCAGGAACAGGGAGGTATGCAATACATTCCAAAATGTAATGGTAATCCTTATTGTTATTAGTTTTTATATCAAATCTGGAACATTGACTAACATATTTCAACACTTGATTAGGCTCTCAGACACATCTAAGGCCACCAAGGAAAGAATTGAAAAAATTGGTCAACACAAGCTTGGTACTGGTGGTTACTCAAACTTGGCGGCCCGATATGCAAGTATCGAAAACCCAAAACCGCATCCAAACATCATATAGATAATTATTTTCATTTTGTTCTGGAAAAAAATGTAAAATTAATGAAATCATGCAAATATGTAGGTCGACCAGTTCAAAGAATTTCCCATTGCGGATTACATGAAGATTGGATTCGAACAGGGCTTTGACGCCATTGTTAAACACCGGACAAGCTTATCTGGGCATACTGCATGATCTTTTGCTGATCCATCTGGTGCGCAGGTATGTAAAAACAATATATTTTAATGATAATTTATTAATTCTCATGCAATTTATTCGTTATAAATAAATTAACAAAGATTATTTATTCCTTTTTTAGAAGGAAAGTAATGATCCCGTTCATGTCGAGGATGTACACCAACCAGACGAAGATAATGTTTTGATTCATGGTAATGAATTCATTAATATGCTACTATTTTGTATAGATAATTGCAGATGATGAACATTAATTCTAATTCTACACAATTCAACTGCAGAGCATGTAGATGCAGATAACACTGAACAGGTTGAGCATGTACAGGATAATGGTGAACATGCTGATGTGCCCATGCCAGGTAAAAAAAAACCTTCATAATATTTTTTTAAATGAATTACTCGTATTTATAAAAATAAAAATATATTAATGCCAAATTTTTACATTATTGCAGAAATTCATCGCCCCTCGCTAGAAGTTCAACCTTGTGAGCTGTCTAGTATGAAGACCGAGGATCAGATTCCAGAAGATGTGACTTTGAATAAATATTTAAAGAGAAGAAAAGTAAAAAGGAAGTGACTAAACAAATTTTGAGTAATTCTTATTTATAAAAAAAAAATTTACATGTTTTTTTCCTCTGTTTCATGAATGAATGGTTAAATGAATGCTTGAATGAATGGTTTACTGTTTTTTTTATCTGCTATTGACTAAATGAATGGTTTAATGAATGTTTTTTTCAGCTGTTGAATGATTGAATGGTTTAATGAATGATTTAAAGAATGATTTAATGAAAGATTCTTTCAACTATTGAGTGAAATAATTTGCATGAAATAGTTATTTGCAAGTAGATGCATTGGGTTTGGGGAATTGAGAGTGATGTGAGGGGGGGGAAGGGGCCATAAGAGCTTCCACCTTCACGTGGTTGGTCATGTTTAGTAGAGAATATTAAATTATTCTCGAAACAAAGAGGAGCTCAATGAATGGTAAGGAAGAATACATTAAAAAACAACTATTTCTATAATTATAGTGTTTAATTTTCACTATTGCTATTTGACTCCTCCATTGGAACTTGTTACGGATAGCGTTGAAAAACATTTTCATAGTTATGAGGCAAGAAATGATGTTTTGATGTGATCGATGGCCTTATATACATAGTGTTTTTGGTTCTCCATGTTTTATCAGATGATCTATTATTAACAATTAATTTACTTGAATTGTGGAATAATGTTCTAATTTACATTGTAATAGTATTGTATTTATTTAGATTGGTTTTGTTATTTTCGTAAACAAACAGAAATATAATTGATGGGTTCTAACATGAAACTATTGCAACATGACAAAATTTGAAGTATGTTGAATGATGTTTTGAAAGGTAAAGCATAAGAAGATAGTGCGAAGCTCCACAAATCAAGGTATAATTATGTTTTCTTTTGTTTGATTGAACTATATATTGGGTATTTATGCATGTGCACACAGACACATTTAGTTGATGATGGTGATTACCATACATTCGGGCAAATTTTGTTCTATCTGATCTAAAAACTTACCTTAAATAGTTTAATTTATTAGCGATTAAGAATGGATGATTATCAAAATATGATGTTGTATTGCTTTCTTTGTGGATGTTACCATAAGAATGTTAGCTCTATTTAGATCTCATATTCTTTGCTTGTTTCCATCCACATGTTTGGAATTGTTCCATGAAGTTTATTGGGGATGTTAAATGAACCATTAACATGTTTATAGTTATTCAATTGAGTGATATCTAATTGATACATAGGTGAAAATATCAATCTTTATTCCTCTATAAGACCATGGGAGTAGTATAAGGGCTCTTATTAGGATGGATAATCCCAACTTCCAATAGGTGATATCCGGTAGAACAAATCAACCACCTACTATAGGTACGAGCATCTCAACTGTTGAAAATAAATCCATACCAACCATCAATAAAGTAGAATATCCACCTATCATAGGTGAGAATGCATTGGCATCCTTAGAAGAAATATAATACAGAAATCCCTAACCAACTCTCATGACACGTCAACATTTGATCAAACAATGAGTTGATTAATCTTGTGCCATGCAATAACCTCCAAACTATATCAATCCTTAAATCCTTTTTACTACATGCTAGAAGATATATAAGGATATGATTGATTTTTACCAAAAATTCAAGTAACATGTATGCCATTCCTTCCAGGAGTGTGTCCCTATATTGCATCAACCATTTAACTATTTAAGCAAGTCTAATATCTTACTTTTATGGTAGAACCTCTACTAGAAAATTCCAAGGACAAGCATGATACTATCCTGTCCAAGTAACATAGATAGTCATTCAAACCTAGAAAAAAAAACTCCTAGAGGTAGTGTAGCACATGGGCCAGACATGTCTCCATTCCACCATCCATAGCATATGTGTATTTATCAAGCTTACACCCAAGTCTTGTAAACATACTATGACAAGATCTCAACCAAAGTGGGATAGTCTTGTTGATCAAGGTACAACCAACACATCACAATAAAGCACATGAAATGTAGGTGTATAAATATTTTAATATACACTTTTTCTTCCTTTAAAAAAGCAGTATAAGTCGACCCCTAAAATTTTCCAGGAACATATTAGCAATAGCTTTTTTTAGCATGTAACATTTTGCTCCCATTAAAATTTTATGATGAGTTTCCAAAAACATCAATCAAAACACTTAATAGATTACCTAATTTCAAGATAATGTTTCTGCTATAACCTGTTGGTTAGAGAAAGAATATGTAACACCGTATATGGACAATCACTTTCAGTTGACACATTAAGAAGGATTTCCTTGTCTTCATGAAAGTCTCTAGGTGGCCAACTATTATCAATTGCAGCTATGTTGCTAATGATATATGTATTTTAATGTTTGTCATAAAAAATGATATGCTGTAAGTGATAGTAAAAATGGCTTTTCCTTGAAGACAATGTGTGGAATGGAAAATTCCTCTGTGCATCTGTTGTAACCCAAACCATTTGAAGTGAAATGCTGATAAGGAATAATCCCATATAACCCGGTGCATAAATGAAATGAATTGGATTAGTATTCCCCCTTTACTGTAGTAGCATACTAAGACAATATTTGTCTAATATTATTTTATTTGTGGTTGCTCATGACTCGAAATAACAATTTCACTTGGTGTGAAATTGGGTGACACATTTAACTCACCCTTTTGAATTTTATTTGTAGCAAAATTAGTGTATTCTGATATTTTTCCTGTAGCTCACCTTTAGCTCGAATACTAACTACCAGCAAGAAAGGTAGGAAGCAATTTGGAAATAGGCTTTAGATTATTATGCATAACTTAATTTGATGGTTCCTTTGTTAATCAACTTCCTTATTTGTTACATATAAATGGTTCCCAATTGACTATGACTACACCTTATAAGTTAAATGTCCCAATCCAAGTATACTTATAGAATTTGTAAGGAAAGGTATCTACACTTTGGCCTTTTCAATCAACAATGAATTAAAACTCTCTAGGGAGCTCATTCAAATTTGAGGTTTATCATAAGATAGAATATGGAAAAATTCAAGCTAATGTTGAAAGGTTGTTTGGTTGTTACGCATTTGAATTGAAATGCAATCAAGATTCTTTGATAGAATTTCGGTAATGTGTTAAATAGGGGACAATGGATGGTTTTACTTGGTGCTGCAAAAGGTTATGGGACACAACCACCAGATTTATACTTGATTTTATCAAAATTTCCTGCAGCTTTTGTTTCCCTCTCATTTTACAAGGTATATTTTCAAGTTATTTTATTATATTTGATATATTATTTGAATTATGTGTATTTATATCACTTTCAAATTCAATTTAACTATTTATATGGATACCTTTACTTTTTTATCCATGCTGGATGCTTCTACTCTTCATCAACAATTTAATGTTTTTTGCTTTATAACTATACCTCCTTTTTTCTTCCGGATTTTTGGCTATCCCATTGGACTTGGAGCACTTTTAGTTTGAACTGTTACTCCTCATCCACTAATTTTCTAACTAATAAAATAATTGGTTATAGTATACATCAAAATGTATATAATTTTTTTTCACCAACTAGACTATAAGGAAGATAAGATTAAATAAGATAGTTTTATTAATGTCCAAAAAATGAACAAAAAAGTAGGCCAATGGGGATTAAATAATACCATTAATGAAATAAAATGTAGGAGTGCAAAACAAATCCTAAATATAAGCTAATGGAAATCTGAAAAACATGTAAGATGTAAGAATAAAGTTGCAGAAAGCTAAGAAAACACACATACCAGAATAAGACTATTTGTATTTGAAGCATGGAATTATGCCACTTATAGTGCCCTTGATGGGCCATTAGTATTATGAGTCACAATATATTGTTGCATCTATTAAGAAAATCCATGGAGTTGTATATGGTATCCCTATAATTCTTCTTACCATCATAGGATTATGGAATAATTATTTCATTTTGGTATCGAGAACATGTGGTATGGTATCTTAGTTTTATTAGTTTATTGTAAAATCTATCGTTTTTAATTTTCCATTTAAAATCATTTCATCCAAAATTAAGAAGAAAGGTAGAAGAATGTGTAATGATCCTTACCATAGAAATTGAATCACAACAATGATATTATTTCTCCTTCATTAGTTTGTTTTACCCTGTTGCAGCACGTGCATATATCTTATATTAGATATGGAAATGTTTGATACTATTTGTCTTCATAGAGATGGATTTAGGTTAACTTGGACTGAAATATTATTGTAACACAACTACAACATAGATTGTTGGAGGTTCAACTTCGTAGAATAAAATGGGACAAACTATTAGATCCTAGTTCAAAAAAGGGCACTGGTGACATATATGAGAAATAGAGACAATTGGAAAATACAGTCTGGATGATATTGTTGATGTGATTTATTCTTGCACATATTTTTTGGAATTCATGTTGAAAACTGCCATGCCTCATATTGCAAAGCAAATTAAAGGATATTTGTGTTGTTCGAGAGGTAAATCTTACATCACTGAGCATTGTTTGCTTTGGAAATTTTTAGTTACCAAAGTTTTTATTATCAAAGGTTTTCCAGGCATTAAAGTCCTTCAAGGATTTGAATATAAATGTAGATTATGATTTCTTACAAAGCCATACTGTTGATTATGGTCAAATCCTTGAAATAGTTTAGGCCCACCTTGTTAATTATCAAGAAGGCTATACCACTTAAATATCCAAGTTGGGATAAAGAAAAAATGATCTCTTGAACTACTTCTCCATATAGAAATGAGAAATGGAAACTGAACAGAGTGAGAAACCAGGCCAGAGGGTGTCAGGACATAACGAACATGAACCCTCATCTGCATATGTTATGCATATAAAATCAATTAGTAATGTACTAATGTAGTGTCAAGACAGGAACAGAAACAAGATTGGGAATTGAAACAGAAAGAAGAACGAACCTCTTTGTCAGATTTCCGGTAACATGCATCACAATGACAAATAAACATCTAACATGAATGCATCCAAATGATGGATTCTAGGCATTCCTTTGTAAGTCTGTAGTTTTTAGCACCACATTTTCATTTCTAGTCGATTTGTCCTTCTGCGTAGAGTGCTTGTAGACTTTATTTTGGTTATGTATAAGATTCATTTGCTACTTGTATTTGCCAATGAGGTTATGGTTTAATCGTGAGGGCAGTGGCTTCTCAAGTCTTTCACTAGGGTTCCAATCCCCCCTAAAGGCACGTGCTTGAGTGTCCTCTAGCTTGTCAAAGCATCACTTTCAAGAAAAAAAATACTAATATTTGATTGTTTACATTCATGACATATTGGAATCAATAATAGGGTCTAAATTATATCACTTGGTTATCATGCTACTAGAATGCATATATTAGTGGAATCAAATCAACATCTGATATAACTTATCGGAGGGTTCTTCTGACTTCCTAAGGAGATTCATACTTCCCCAAAATGATACTCAAATTTAAAATCTTCTCTTCAAATATAACTCTTTCATAAATTAGTTGGTGACTGAACCATAAAAATCAACTTGCAACAATAACACCAACTATAGGAATTATGGATAATCTAAGACAAATAGGTAGCTTTTAGCTTAGGAGATTTATAATAGCACATGAGTCTCCAATAGTATAGAAGGCCGAGAGAGCTTTCAGTATCTGAGGCACTTAAATTAGACTAAACTTACTATAACATATAGCTATATTCAGAAGGAATTTGATTCTCTTATTTGCATCATATTTTTCCTTGATACTTTTTTCCATATCTTAGTACTTTGTGCCAATCTGGGCCGAGTAATTGACAATCATATCCATACAAAAAGTAATTTACTACCAATGGGATCATTGTTCAGTGTTGATGTTATAGCTGCATTCAGATTTGGTTCTCTTATTTGCATCCTATTTTTACTTGATACTTTTTTCCAATATGGGTTGATTAATTGACAATCATATCCATACAAAAAGTAATTTACTGCCAATGGGATCGCTTTACAGTGGTGAAGATGGTGGAATGTTGGGCCACTCATCAATGGTCTTTCTGCTAATACTCATTTTCTATTAAATAGAAGAAAGCCTTTCGGCCTGGTACAAGTCTCGGGTGATTCCAACCAAAAAAATACACTATGTCATGGTAGCTTTGCCTAAAGAAAGTAATTTACTGTCAATGGGATTAATATTCAGTGGTGAAGATGGTTGTAAGTTGGGCCACTCCTGCCGATGTTCATTTTTCTATTCAATATGAAGAAACCCTTTTTGGCCTGGTACAAGTCTTGGGTAATTCTTAAAAAAAACATGGTTTCATGGTAGCTTTGCCTAGAGAAAATACTTGTATTTTTCTCATTAGTGGTTCATTCTTTGAGGGCAGTTTCACCCATGAAAATTGATTACTTTTGTAATCTCACATATTTAAGCCAATTCTAACGCTGCTTTTGTAATCTCACATATTTAAAAGCAAAGTTGTTTTAACTACGATATTATGATCTTCAGGTCATTAGAAGTACTCATCTTTGGAATTGAATGCTTGTATATATATTATCAGCTGAAATGCTTAAATTTGGATTTCCTTTGAGTGATGCACCAGGGCAGTAGACAAGGGGAGGGTTAAGGCTTATTTTAATGATTGTCACAATGCTTTATCTGTCATCTTGGGTGATATGCATTAGTATCAAGGCTGACAAGTAACATCCCACTCTTCCAATGATGTGGATTTTTCTTGAAACTAGTCATGTTGTGTTGCTAAACAAGTATATGAATACAATCTCTTGCAAAAAAATGAAAATCCACTCAATGGAACCCAAGATAATCACTTTCTGCAATGTGTAGAATTCACGACTGAACAAACATTTGCTATGACATCTGAGAAGAAAGCAAAATTGAGGGGAGATCTATGTGTTTGTTACTCTTTTGACTCCCCTGCTTGTCCCAAGCAAGCTTCATACTTGGATTATTTTCCTGCTTGGTCTACTAACTTTGAATGAACAATATTAATTTACTTTGGCAGTATGATTACCTAAAGGTTACATTTTTATTTGTTGTTACGTAGGTTGGACCTCAAGAGATCTTGGTTGTTGGTGGAGACAAAGATGATCCATCCATCCAGAGTAGTGTTGAAGAAGCAAGCTGGGAAACAATAGATTCTGATTTAGCTGAAGAAGCAAGCTCATAAACAGTGGATTCTGATTTAGGGGAGTTGATAGATGGTAAAATTGATATAAAACATACAAAAGAAGATATGGTGCATATCTTACCTAGTTCTAGTAGTCACGTGTCATGTTAGTTCAAACATTTTGACAGTGTAAAGGACATAGTTGATCACTACTATCAGAATGAAACATGCCAGGTACATTTATGGAAAGGCATTCTTTTCTTATCCCTTTTACGGAGGGTTGTGATTGTCGGAGCAGCTGGGACTCCATATCAGAATGGGCTTTTCTTCTTTGATATTCATTTTCCACTCTAGTATCGTGATGGACCACCTGTAAGCACATTATTACAAATGTATGATTTGAAACTGAAATTGTTATCTAAGTTTTGTTTTGATATTCAATATGGAAATATCTAATGGGTTTATATTGGTTTTTAATTAATTTGCAGTTGGTATACTACCATTATGGTGGACTAAGGTTGAATCCAAATTTGTATGAGAGTGGGAAAGTTTGCCTGAGTCTTTTAAACACCTGGATAGGCAAAGGAAATGAAGTCTGGAACTCAACATCATCAAACGTTCTACAAATCCTTGTTTCCATTCAACGACTAGTACTAAATGCTAAGCCTTACTTTAATGAACCTGGATATAAAAAACAGAATGGTTCGGTTGAATGGGAGAGGAACTCAAGAAACCTCTGAAAATATTTACCTGTGTTCAAAAGGGGGGTTAGTTACAACATCATTAACTGTAAATTTGTGGTTATCTTTACGCCAGACTTTAATGTTGTATATTAGATCTTTAAAATATTATTTTTGTTGTTAGTAAACTAAACTCATTGATATTATGATATATATAGATATTATATTTTGTGGTTTGGATTTATATGTACAAGTTGTAAGTTTGAGTCTACCATATACTTGGAACATGTGAATCACATATGAACCTGAGATTCATCTCGTAAACTAAAATTTTGAAATGCTATGGAACTCATGAAATAAGTGTTCATGTAGAATCACTCAAAGTGTTTAGAAAAGATCCCACACTAAAGCATATGCAGTGGTTGAAAGGTTGACTTAGATCTAGACCCATAGTGGGATAAGAGTTCACTCAAATTTTGTTTGGGATCTTATAGTGCTATCAGAGTTGTGAATTTTTCTAGCCCGATGGGTTGTCGGTGATAAGTACTTTTAGACTACTTCTTGAGTGACCAACATAAGTACTTTCAGACTACTTGTTGAGAGACCAACACTTAATAATTCCAGTGTCAAGAGTTGTTCATTGGAAAATATGAAGTCTAATTAAGAACTCATGGCAAAAATGTTGCAAGTCTTACATGGATATCAAAATAATCTAACATCACTTTTAGAGAATCCAAAGTTGTTGGAACCTCGTGCATCAATTGGGAAGGCGGAAGTGGGATTCTAGTTTAAAGTGGTTGGTCGTCTAAATGCCGTGTCGGTGATTTTTTAACTCAAAATTTTGTCAATTCATCATCTCATGTCATGGATGTGTGCCATGAATTTGACAAAACTATAGCATTTGATCCACCATTAGAGTTGTTCTATGAGGATAATGACGCCAACGCACATGATGAAAACAAATTAAAAAAATTGGTTGAGGAGGATTGTTCCCATGAGCCACATCTATTGATAGAGGCGCAACCTCTGATTTTTTTTAAACTATACAATTTCTCGTCTGATTTTCGACGCCATTTGGCCATGTCCGATGAGGTTTATTAAGATATGACAAGAGCAATCATCGAACCATCGATGAGTACTTGTCGCAAATTCGACCACTTCCCGTCAATTTTTCTGACGACCAGTGGCCTCGTTTGACAAGGCGGCCATACCTTGGACAAGAGAGCCCGTTGGACAACCGATGAGACAACGTCGAAAAATCGACAACCTATTCCTCTAATTGGACAACACATTCCCGAATTTTTACTGAAGAAATGTCTGACATTTGACAAGGAATAGTCGGATTTTTGATGACGATAAGTCAGATTTTTGATGAGTTGACGTCAGACATAAGTCAGATATTTGATGATGAGAAGTCAAATTTTTGACGACCTGACGTCGGACACTCGATGACTTAGTGGTGAAATCTTTCGGCTTAGTCCGTTGAAAAATCGACGGGTATTGGCATGTCATCGAATATCTGACGTTATGCCATTGACGACAAAAAAAATTAGGTTGTCGAATAACCGACAGGTAATTGTTGAATTTCAGACATGGAAGCCATCGGATTTTGAGCTCAAATTCTATTGCATGATTATTATAACATTTTATTTTATATGTACAATAGTGGATGATTGGGTTATCTAATTGTTTATGATTGTATGTCAGGACCTGCATGCATGATGGATTAGTTTTATAGATTATTATATGTCAGTGTTTTTGTGCTCTATTTTTTCTTTTATTCATTTTCTCTTCTTCGAAAACTATGAATGTGGCTCCACAATATTGAGAGGGACACAAACATATTCTCTGTTTCGCCCATATATACTCCTTTATGTGTGGATATACATATCCCATTGCATCTAGAACAACGTTTCCATAAAGGACCACCTTTTGATTCACTAAAAAAGCTTTTCGGATGAGCAAGATATGCATATTTTGGTTCAGCAATTTTTCGTACCAAGTTGAGAACACCTGTTATTTGAATGTACATATTTTTATGTATAGATATGCTCTTAGTTGCATATATGAGTTTGGAATAATGTATTCAGATTGTAAATGTGATCGATGGTTGGATGATGGTATCCATCCAATAGTTTTTTTTTAGTAAGAGATGGTTGTAAGGGACAACCATTAGGAGTTGATTTTGAAGGTTGTGATTGCAACCGATGTCTTTTGTTGGTATGTTTCGGTGTGGCTGTAGGATGAATCCCATGGATGTGTCTTGATGTGTGTTTTCATTAGTATTTATCCTCACCGAAAGCACACACTGAACAACACCGTATATAAACTAAATTTGCAAACAATTAATGACACAATACTTGACAATTATAAATTATGTTTTCAATAATGTTTAGGAAGTATAAGAATTTAATGTAGGGCCTTAATCACACTAAGTATGATGATTATAGATGCATTATTCATGCACTAGATATGATTTCCACCTTAAAGTTAATGTTGATAGAGTTTATCAAGTGTTGAGATTATTTAACTAAGGGTGACGAATTATTTAAGTAATTTAATTAAGTATCACGACCTTAGTAATGTTTCTTAACTAATACCTTTAATTAATCGTTGAATGAATAGTTGTCCTAACCTTATTACACTATGCTTAAACCAAATTTTAGAGCCTTTTCCCTTGTCATTAGGGTTGGGGAAACTACAAAATGGTATTAGAGCTGAAGGTTTCAACACTGCGCCCATTGGGCCTTCCATGCAATTACAAGTTGAGTCTATAAACATGCATTTTTATTAGATAAATTGGATGCATGCACCTTAATATAATTTCACATGTGAGTTAGTTCATTAAACCGTTAGCTTGGGATGACTATGTACTTGATGTTTATGCCAAAATATCGGTGAAAACTCAAATATTATTTCAGTTCTTAACCAAGGCAATGGGCTATTTGATATGAGGGTGCCTCACAAGGTTGCATTTTATGACCGAGGTTTCATATTCTATTAAGGCCATATTTAGAAGTAGCAAAAGTTCAAACCTACAAAGGCTCTTTATGAAACTAGCCACTAAACCCAC
Source organism: Pseudotsuga menziesii (assembly GCA_001517045.1). NCBI lineage: Eukaryota > Viridiplantae > Streptophyta > Pinopsida > Pinales > Pinaceae > Pseudotsuga > Pseudotsuga menziesii. Next base: position 463,196 of record LPNX010964512.1, on the reverse strand, counting down.
AAATTAAGAGGAAATTTATAACAAATAATCCAGTAGTGAAGAAAATTCAAATGCACACAATGGCTTCTTTTCCAGATGATTTAGACAACAAAATAGCGAGGAATTTCATATAAGGAAATCCAAAACCAAATGAAAAACTCTAAGAACATAAATAATTTTCAAGTAAATCCATAAATTATTTTAAGCCACCCACCACGAGTCATACTAGGGTGCACCAAAAAAGAAAACTAAATAAGGTTTTCCGACATGAAGAAAGTATTCCACAATATTTCAATCACAACCAGGCTTGAAATATATTTACAATGAATGGGTGTTGAGATTCACCAACTAAAGAGAAAGACACCAAAATAAGGAAAAACAAGTTCCTTTCACATTTAAGATCTAAAACACAAATTTATTTTGTGTTTTCAGGATTATATTAAAGCTTACCTTAGCTTGAGCGAAAAGGAATCACGAAAGAGAAAATGCAAGAAATGGAAGGAGCTATGCAGGCACTAAGAACTTAACTAGGCCTACCTATATCATTCTCATAAGAAATTTAACAAACATTTAACATTGGTTTGGACAACCCAACCCAAACCAATTATGGTTATAAAAACAATACCCATAGCTGGCAATGTCATATCATGCATATTGTAGTAACACGAATGTTCTCAACCAAGAATAATATGCATTCAAATCTCAATTAAATTCATGGTATGAATATTTAATCTACTTGATTTTAGTAGGAGTTATCGACCCTTCTTAATCATGTCTATGTGGTATCATGAAAATAGTTTCTTCATTCATACATGAATAATTACTTAACTCATAAATATGTGTTAGTGTGGATTAATTCCACACCCATACTCAACATAGTAAAACACAACCTTTAAAATCTCCTTAAAATGGTTGTCAAAACCATCGTATGGATTCCACATAAATTCTTATCATGGTAAAGCATAGCCTTCAACTTTTATTAAAATGATTTCCATGACCCTTCACACCTACAAATCATAGAGAACTCTACTTTACTAAGCGGGGCATACCACACTAATATTTGAATGGTTTCAATTTATTTGATGAAAATCACCAAACCAAAATGAATTATTACCAAGCACACCAAAATTAGATCAAATTCATCACATGAATTCCATTCTTATTCACTAAGAATCTATTCACAAATCAAATTTTAAATCTTTAACTTTATGTCGTGCATTGCTAGTGAACCTACATTCATAGTTAAAAGTGGTATACCTCAAGATAACTCACATATAGCTCCGATTAGGGAAGATAATTGAAGAGTCAAAGTTGACATGTTGAACTCAATGACCACATTAATTGCATCTTGACTTGCACTTTGTACACATTACAAATGCACACACACTAAGTCATCATACCCTAGTCCATATTAAATCTTTGTTTTTCCTATGTGTGGTTTCAACTAGTAAAGATGGCTATTTAACACATACCATGTTGATAATGACACGTTAACCATATAAGAAATCAGATATACCCTCCACATATATCCAACATGCAATAAATCCACCCACAAGCTTGGATTTAACCCCCACTACTTAAGTACATCCTTCCATAACATCTCTTTAAGTTCTTTAATTATTTAAAAAAATACAAATAATATTAGGGAGTATTCCTTCTTTCAACAAGTTTCTATATGACTTAATATAATATTCACAACAATAAGATCACATGCACCCAAGTCAACATACACAACAATTCAACATGCAATCCAAGTCAACATTTATAAATATGTCTACTAGGGAGCATGCAGGCACATTAGGCCCCAATGTTGTAGCTCGCTCTGACACCATATGTGAGGTCCCACCTTACGAGCTACCAAAACATCCAAAAATTAAACTTAAAATATGTAATATTTTATTTTATTTTTTATTTCTATTATTATTATGACTCATGAGTAGCTCATGTAACATATCAAAATCATATTCATATAAGATTTAAGGGCATCATAATACCATGAATCCTAGATTATGACTTGCTCATTTCATTAATTTCATAACACTAAATTATATAATAAATAAGGAATACGATTTTTAAAAGGCCAAGCCTAAGCATATATTTTCTCACAATTTGAGAGGAAGATATCATTGATTAAACTCTTCCCTTGATTGAAGGATTTAGTCAAACACGTTAGTAAATAGGATTAATATCTCCATTGGAAGACTCAACCACTTCAACACACCATCTACTTAAATCAATTATTCATGGATATCACTTCACTTTTGCACCTGAGTTATTTCTTTGAGTTTTTCCTCAAATATTTGACACCTATGTTCTTAACACTCCTGCATAAAACTTATTAGACATAACACTAGAATTTTAATAAACTAAAAGTAACTTCAATTTATTAACAATCAATCTACTACCTTTGTGCATTTAATAATATCCCCAAAAAAATATTAAGACCATAGTAATTTTTCTTTTCCGAAATAGTGGTAGAGATAATTAGTCAAACACTTTTCTTCTAAGTTTAGAACCTCTTAAACTTTGTGCATATGAAATTCACTAATACACGTGACATGAAATCATGATTTCTTATATATAGTATGTAAACCTATCTACCATAAATACTTAAAAACACACCTTCATTAATTTCACAATTCAATCAAACAATACTCATCTTCTACTTAAGAAAAAAAGCTTTATGGTTCATGACAGTTTCAAATGATAAATTAGCTATCTACAAATCTTGATTGCTAATACATTTCAATATTTTAATAAATAAAAAACTAATAATATATACACATTCATCAATTTGGAAACCAAACCACTACTGCAAAAAGATAAGAAATATTTGCAAGCACATTACTCCTTAAGCTCTAAACTTATCTTACAACAATTTAAACTCAATCCATAAGTCAACTGAGAAAATATGTTCACTAAATCCTTTTACTGACACTTAGATGATAAGCTCATACACATCATTGGGACGTTTTTACAAACACTTATCAAATATGTAATCTACAGTCATTTAGTCAATTTGACAAATAACTACCATGCATAATTTTACTAGCACATTTCAATAAGTAAAATCCATAAATTTTTACAACCACTTAACAACAAGTAACCTACAACCATTGAGGAAATTTAACAAATAGTTAGCATGCATAATTTTACTAACACAATTCAATAAGTAAAATCACATAAATATTTACAACCACTTAACGACAAGTAACCTAGAACCATTGAAGCAATTTAAAAAATAGTTAGTGTGCATAAAATTAACAACCCATTTCAACAAGTAAAATACTTTAATGTTTACAATCTCAAATTCAACCACAAATCAGATTTAAGCCTATAAAACAACCCACCGATTTTCCAAACCACTTTTATTGAAATCAAAATAGGGGTTACAAATACCCTGTTCGGCCTAGAAAACCCATTGATTTTCCAAACCACTTTTATTTCTTTACAATTAATTAGATCTATGAGTTATTAAACATAACACACCTGATCAAAACATTCATATCAACATGAATTCATTCACACATTCTGTCAAACATTTTGATAGAAAACTTTTCTATAAATTCTGTGTGAATAATGAACTATTCCTGCAACAAATATAAGATAAGACTGATATCCTTAAGCTATTAGGAAACACTTGCAACTATTCAAGAATGCTATCCTTAAGAAATTAAGAAAAAACTACAAATATTCTAAATCATAATTTTCATAATTCTCAAATAATAATTAAGCTAAGTATGTCTTACTATAGGTAAACCATGTGCTCTTTTTCCTTCTAATGCACATGTAATTAAATCCTTCATTTAAGAAACATTCTATTTAAAAATTTCTAAAACATTCTAAGTTATTAATCCAACTATAAAATTCAATTCAATATATATACCATACAATCAAAATATACTTACTAAACATGAACTTGCGAACTTTGTAGGACCAACTGGTTTTCCACCCAACCTTATCCAGGGAGAACTTCTCCCCTTGGAACTCGCAAGCTGTATGAGCTCGCAAACAATTCCTGAATGCAACAATAGATGGGCTATAGGAAAATGAAGGAAGAGTTTCCTCTTCCTTCCAACACCACTCAAACCTTCATCAACTAAACAAGATAACCTAAGTGTCTAATTCTAAAATCCCAGAGCCATTCTAACAACATCTGGATACTCTCTGGGTCTCCCCCTCCAAACCCATGGGGTACTTCTCTATTTACAACCTTTGAGAGGAATGACACCTCATCCCTTCATGCAAAATTAATTAATTAATCAAATATTATTGATTATTCATCACCTCCCATGAGGTGTCACCTTTTTCATTTCACCCATATTATTTATTTTCATAATTAGTTTATATTCACCACCCCATGTGTTATTCTTAGGTAATTTCATATTTTTAATTATCTATATTTAATATTTAATATTTTTATATTTAAAAATTATTAAAGTTAAAAGGTCCCTCAAGAGTGGGTAACTTTGGGGTTAATGAATTCAAGAATTATCCTAGGTTAGCTTACTTGGTTGATTGATTCCCTTGAGTGGTGATTTTTCGCTGGAGAATATGGATTCCACACTCCTATTGCACTCCCCCCATGCTTTTAGGACTCCACGCCCTAATATATTTAGGACTCCATGCCCTGATCTATTCCATAGATACAAGACTCCACCTCTTGATCTTCCATGGACTTAGGACTCCACGCATAAAATTCCATGGCTTCTCGTCTATTATGCATTGAAGCTCCACAGTTAATCTCAAGGTATTGGTTGTGAGCTCATTCCCATTTGATGGTCCATTGGGAAAGTCTTTTCCCGAGACCTACACACATCATAAGACAATATATTAAAAGCATCAAGTAAAATTCATAATGAATTTAACTTAAGTAAAATTTACCCAAATGTATTCATGACCTCCATGGTCATTTATGATCTAAGCATCCTTGTTGGAAAGTAACTAAATTCCCTGCTGTCATGCTCATTACAAGATTAAGCATACATATCAGACCTGTGCCACTCGTTAGGTCTGATCGAATATGTCAGAGGATTTTGACCTGACGCTGTTGCATCTGGATCTGAGGCGAGGCTTGGATCTTCATCATGAACGAAGACAGAGGTGGGATGCCACTGCCTTCCTCCCTTGAGGACTCCATTGCGTTCCATAATCTAATCTTCGGTAAAAACTTGAAAACTAGATTTGCGTATGTTCCAAAATTTGGGAAGAAACTGGATGAGATTCCAACCATTGACCTTCCGCCGCAACATCCCATGCACATTGCAGTCTCTCTGGCAGATCGAGATCTGGTTGGTTAGTTTACAGGGCTATGTCCATCGCCTAAGTCAATTGATAATTGGATAAAAAAAAATTGAAGACCCTTGATCTCTAACAACTTCACTTGGTACGCGGTTCGTTGGGTTTTTTTTCTTTTTGAGTTTATCTCCAAGGAAGATTGGGATCTGGTTTTTTGCAATGGGCCTTACTTCATGGGACCTCAAGGCCTCTATCTGAACTGATGGACCCATGATTTTGATCCCACTGTGGATGTTCCTAAATATGTGTCAATCTAGGTTCGTCTTCCAAATATTTCGATCCATCGCTGGACCTCGTCCTCCCTACAAACTATTGGTAATAGTCTGGGAATATATATCGATAAAGCAAACCCTAAATAAAATTACTCATGTGTTAGAATATGTGTTGAAGTGGATCTGGAAGTTGGGAATCCAAAGGATATCAAGTTAATGGTGGGCGAATGGAAACACTATCAGAAGCTGGATTATGAGCAATTAAACTTCAAATGCCAACATTGTCATGACTACGGGCACTTTCAGAAAAAATTGTCCAAAGCTTCCCACAGAACAAGCATAAAAAGAAACAAAAGAAGGGTGGAATCAAACCAGACGGCCTAGATCTAATCCCAAATAGGATCAGAAAAGAGGGGAGAAATCTTGGTCCTCAGAATAATAGGAAGGAAGATTTGGCTTAGAAGTTGCAATCAGAGGAAGGGAACAAGTTTGCATCTCTAGAAAGAACCTCAGAGGTAACAAGATCAGAAGAGGAAACAATTTTGATGACAAGAAGAAACGAGTAAGAACCCATCGCCTCCAAACCCTAGATCATATGGGAAAGGCTCTCTCGACAAGGGAAGCCATCATGAAACAACAGTCCATATCGAGCCAATATATCTAACCTTAGAGGAGGATGCTTTCGAGGAAAAGGAAGGAGAAATAAGCATCTCACAGCTCTCGCAGAAAAAAAGATAAAAGAGGAAGGAAAAAGGACAAGGAACATAGAGAGGAAGCCACATACAAAGACAATCTTCTTGGAGCACAATCTACGATTGAGGCATTGATGAATCCTAGATTTACTAGACAGAAAGGCCAGGGATCCAAAGGGGCTGCTAATCTCTCAAAAGGTAAGTAATGAAGGTGGTCACCTGGAACTGCAGAGGTTTAGCGAGTAGGAAAAAAACTGAAGCAGTGATAGACTCGATTCATAAATCCAATCCCAACATCTTATTGATCCAGGAGACGAAAATGGAGGAAGAGAATTTTCTCCAAACTAGTCAGTATTTTTTGAAAAACGGAGAAGGAGCAGCAATGAGTGCCAGCGGTGCATCAGGAGGGCTTGGTACGCTGTGGAAGTTGACTTCATTCAAGCTACTTCAAACATTCTCTCACACACATTGGATTCTCTCAAACCTGCACCACAAGGACTCAGGACATCAGGTAAGCATCTTAAATGTCTATGTTCCCGCTTTATTTTTGAAAAAAAAGAGTGCTGGAAGAGTATTCAGGATACACTTATTTCACTTCACCTTGAGAACCTTATTCTTACTGGGGATCTCAATATAACTCTCAGCGTCAAAGAGAAAAAAGGAGGGTCAATTGTCAGATATCCTCTTCAAGAATCCATAGAAGACATAATGAGGGACTGGTATCTAGAAGACATCAAACCGACCCATGGACTCTTCACTTCACAACAGGAATTGAAACCAAAATTCAACGACATCCTAAGGAAAGTACTTTTTTGTCAGATTATGATGATGAAATGTACTGTTTTTTCCGATCTATTTTTTTCATCTTGAAGCATTGTCGAAAATTCGACATTTATGGAGTCGGTTAAGTGACTATATATTTATTGGTTAAGCGACGATACTGTCATCGGTTTTGTGACGCTTAATTGTCGAATATTCGACGAGGTTAACCTATTTTTTGAGATAGTATTAGGTTAATTTTTTGCAATGGTAACTAGGTTAATATCATCGGATATTCGACGACAGTTAAATTTGAAAATATATAAATTACAGAAACATTCTGACATGTTTGTTATATAAGCGATGGACGGTTTGTGGAAATTATTTATTCCTCGACGAACAATTTGAGGAATTGTTTTATTCTTCGGCAGACGGTTTGCGGGATTATTTTTTTCTTCAACAAACAGTTTGCAGAATTTGTTTTATTCTTCGACAAACCACCATTTGCAAAAATAGTGATGTGTGGACCTTGATTTTTTAAGATTGTTGATAGTCTTCAATCACAAAGTTTGTGACAAAATGTCAATTAGCAATATTCCTGATACAAACGAACAAAATCGACAATTGCTTGCTAAACTGTGGGATGCAGCGACAAGAAGGGGTGATGGGAAATGTTATTGTCCATGTAGTCAATGCAGGGGATTTAAGAGGAGAATAATATTGATCTCAACATCCACAAAACATTGTAGGGAACATGGACACACTGAGGGGTGGAATGAATATCGTCCATTTGTAAGTTTAGCATTATAAATTTTTTTATATTTTTTGCTTTGGTAAATGGATATATTATTTCAATATTTCCCATATTAACTTATATCTATTTATGTATTCATGTAATTATAAAGGAAATACACCTATGAGATATTGTCCAGAGGAAGTGCTTTTAGAACAAGTACTAGAGGAACATGGAGTGCATATGCTTAATGGAGAACAAGTGAATGATCATATTGAATAAGAAGATCATAATGATAACGTAGTTGAAGATTATGGTACAAATACATTGATCCATGATTCATTTAATGTTAGAATGGATGATAACGATGATGATGATAATGAAAATATTGAATACTTTGATGATGTTCACGATATACCTCTTCTTGAGAAGGCATATGAACCCCTTTATGAAGGCTCCAAACCAAATTGTCTCTCTGTTATATTGTTGATAATGAACTTGAAGGTTATGAATGGTCTTTCAAATATATCAATAACACGAATGTTAAGGTATGGTCACAATAAAGTTTATCTTTATTCCTCTAATAATTGTGTTGTTAATTCATAATTCAAATTAATACGGATGAAGTGTGTTAAGTTAATATCATTTATATATTATATGAACTCTATTTTTATTTTTATTTGATGTAGCTTGATAGCTAAATTTTTGTTACCACCATCAAATATTTTACCTCGCACATATCGAGATTTATCTTCCATCCTGAAAGAGATTGGAATGCATTTTGAAGAAATTCATGCATGCCTTGATGACCATGTTATATATTATAATTAGCATGAATTTGCAACAGAATGTCTGGAATGTTATATAAGTAGATATCGAACAGATCAAGTAACAAAAAGGTGCCTCACAAGGTTCTTAGTTATATTCCCATCATTCCACGTTTGCAGCGACTGTTCGGGTGCAATAGCATAGCACAATTTATGGATTACCATGCAAGGAATAGAAGTCAAGATGATGTTATTCGAATGCCTGCAGATGGTTCTACAATTAAATATATGGAGAAAGATTGGCCTCACTTTAAATAAGAACCTCGTAATCTTAGGATTTCTTTGGCCACAGATGGTGTTAATGCGTTTGCACATATGAGATCAATTTACACGGTGTGGCATATTTTTGTTATCAACAATAACATTCCTCCATGGTTGTCAATAAAGAGGGAGCACATAATTTTGTCAATGATTATTCTAGGTATATTGTGTCTACAATTGTTTTATTTTTAATTTAGTTTTGGCATCTCATTTGTCGTATTTTGTTTCCTAATGTCATATATATATATATATATATATATATTATTTTACTCTTGTGCATGGTTTATATATCTTAATGGTTCTCATAATTATATATTTTATATGTACTTCAAATCAATCACGTAAGTTCCAAGTCAAATATATGAATGTATATATTGAACCTCTTATAGACGATCTACTGAAGTTATGGAATGGAATCAGCATGTATGATATATCTAGACCAATACGACAAATGCAATTTCAATTCCGTGCAATGGTTGTATGGATAATACATGATGCCCCATGGTTAACCCATTTTTGTGGTTTGTATTTTTAAGTTCCACTTTAATTGCATTTAATTATATGAATTAGTTAATATATTTTATATATAATCATGATTGACATAGATATTCCATATCTATATATTGTAGGTCTTTAGACAAAGGGAAAATTTCCATGTCCAGTTTGTGGCCATGAGATCAAATCTCGTCGCTCAAAAAACTTCAGAAAGGAGGTATTTGGTGAGTATAATCAATTCCTCTCTAAGAATCACAAGTACAGAACAACCGAAAAAAAATATTTTCAATGGGAAGCAAGAGACTGCATTAAAACCACAGAGAATGACACCTCACCTTTGGAAGATGCAATATAATAGAAATCGTCAAGCTGGTATGTATGGATCATCATATATGAATTGTTATGGTTTTTTTTTATTGTGTGTTGTTTACTATAGTGGCCATAATTGATTTCTACAATTTATTTATAAACTAATATTCATGATGTCCATCGTGATCATGAAGGCATTAATGGGCTTCCACTCAGAATGCAAAGTTATCCTATACAATTCAGCAGGTTTCCCTACTATGAGCACCTACAAATTGCTCATATGTTTGATATAATGCATATTGGAAAGAATGTGACTGAAACATTATGGTGACTATTGGAGCTAAGAAGCGAGCAAGAAAAAATTGTAAAATTTTGCAAAGACATTCAGGAAGGAAACCATGCAATGAAAGACATCATTCAATTTCATAGAAATTGAGACCAAATTAATATAAACTTCAATTCCATGGATGTTTATGAAGCAACAAAGTAATGTTGTAAAATAAGTCATGTGGAAAATCAACTTTCCCACTGGATTTTGTGCGAACAAGAAGAATATCATAACAAAGAAAGGTGATTTTGCAGGGGTCAAAATGCATGACTGGAACGTCTTCATGAAGGTAATTATTATTGTTATGTCCATATAATTATTCTTTTTTTAATTCCATTGCATATTGTTGTTATTTTGTTTGTCTACTCTTTGTTTAAAAAATGACGTGGTTTGTATATTGTTACAGTATATTCTACCTCTCTCTCTCCCGGACAACTTCGACAACAATGTTAAACAAGTTATATATAATCTTGGGAAATACATGAGCTAACTAGCGATTTTTTGCATGTGCTTAGTGTTTCTTTAATTCTTTGTATAATTTATATTTGTTTTTTGTTCTCTAATTCATGTTATGTAATTTAATGTTTTTTTTTGTTAAATATCATTATTGGTTTGTGTCACTTGTAGATGGTTATCATCTAAAGAAATCCATAAAGAAGATATAAAGTATTGGAGGAGAGAAATTCCTCGTCTCATGTGTGAAATGTAGAATCATCTACCTTCGGCATTTTTCAATGCACAAGAACACTATCTCATATACCAAGTTGAGGAGATTGAATTGTGTGGACATGTGCACTCAAGGTCCATGTGGATGGTTGAGAGGCACTTGAAATTTATGAAGGGTTTGGTTAGACAACGAGCACGTGTTGAGGGTTCTATGATAGAGTGATATATTGTATATCAAAACATGTTGTATGTTAGTGAATATCTTCCTAATTTAGCGTCAAAGCTCAATTTACGTTGCATTTGTGATCCAGACTCCAATAACAATTTTCAAGGGGAGTACTTGACGGGGAAAGGTAGATCGAGGAAGGTGAAAGATAATTATTAGCTAATGGATGTTAATTAATATAATACACTTGACTGTTGAATTTTATGTATATATATATCATACATATTCTATTTGCATATTCAATTTATTGCATCAATTAAGAGCGCATACTTTGTTCATAACATTTACATCTGTATTGCATTTTAATGTTTTTTGTCATCAAGCAGTTGGTCGAGAGAGGGATGCAATACATTTATACATCGCAAACAATATTGACTGGATGAAGGTATGGATTGAATGATGCGAACTATCGGGTCATGGAATATCATGGGAAGGTGTTGCTTCATTGGTAAAAGAAGCACATTGCAATGGAGATACCAATCTTACACAAAGGGAAATCGATTTAGCATATGGTTTAAAATATAAGCATGCAAACATATTAATCAACCACTATAATTCATTTTTGTTGCAAATTAAATATTGATGTACATGTTGTTCTTTTCCCTGTACATGGCTACATAACCATGCACTTAATCATAAATATTGAATCATTATGTAATCTTTTCGTGTTTTGCTTGTTGTATGTAAAACACCATAAGGATATGGTCTACAATGGTTGTAGATATCACATCAAAAAGTTGGATGAAACAAATAAAACATCAAATTGTGGGATATCTGCAGTCTTTGAGGTGACTAATGTTTCATCTAGAAGTGTCAGACATCCAAAACTCTCAAAAAATCGATACTATGGGTATTTGGAAGATATTATTCAGTGTGACTTTAAATCCTTCAGGGTATTTATGTTCGTTGTCAAATGGTACAGGTTACGATTGAATCAACGTG